>JAZGTK010001539.1:13196-38718 GCA_036877625.1 Ambastaia sidthimunki | reverse complement strand
CACATTGTGCATCTATGTGTGCGTGTGTTGCAAGCAACAGAATGTTCTGAACATATAGCAGCCGTCAAATATTTGAACACATTTTAGACTCTTACTGTTGTTTACAATTAGGAATAATGTCATCAGATATATGAAATAAATTAAATTAAACAAATTAAACTAACAGCTTATATTTTAGTTGCATCAGAATGTTCAGCCTTTACTTAAATTAAGCATGTTTTTAACAGTGCTGAAGGGATTTCTGTGTGTGCTGGACCTGAACTGACATGTACTTTCTACCAGTATAACTGGTAAACAGTCTTCACATCAGTTCTATAAGATCAGGAGAAACATACATTTAGTCAAATGTGGCTTTTTACTTTTATACTTGTATACTTGTACTATATACTGGAATGTTTATAGAAACAAACAAAAATAATCTTGCTTCTCGTCCAATTAAAGGAGCTTAAAACCCCAAAGTTTTAAAAACACAAATATTATTTAAAATACAGTTAATTTAAAGAAAGAAAGAGAGAAAGAAAGAGAGAAAGAAAGAGTTGCTCTACAGATACTACAGCAGTAAAACAGTTTATTTTCTAAAAGGTCTTTGACCACAACATTCATTTACCTCTTTGAACGCAGCCATTGTATCAGACAATGTGTGTGTTTCATCATTGTGCCATGCTGTGTGTGTGATTTCACTACCCCCAACCTCAAAAAGCCCTCAGTTCACACCCCAAATGCCCTCTGCCCTCCTCACTCCCTCACACACTGAGTTCTGGGAACCTCACACACAGGTCATGTTCTCTTTCTGCTGCTCTCATTAGTTCCCGTCTCCATGGCAACGGCAACTTCCCCTGCAAAAGTCTTATAAAGTCTTACTCTCCAACAATACAAAGTAATTACCCCACATACACACACTGTGTTCAAAGACGAATTCTGTGTGACCCTCATTTAATGAGACGAGTCTCTGTCTCGCTCTTTCTGGAGCAAAGATTTTGCTGATACTAAATCAGTTAAGCTGTCACTCAAACTTTGAAATCTAAATCCGCAACCACAAAGCAACACATAAACAACTACATATTCTGGATAAATTTGTACCCAAAAGTGAGCAAAATCTGACATATCTGAGCTAAACCTCCTCTTGGGGATGTCCACATTTGTAAAAACACGGTTATGATTACAAACACGAAAATATGATTGCAACCCATTGTACTTAATGTGACTTTTTTACTGAAACAGGGTATTCAGATATTTCCCTATAAGACAGGTGTCTGGAGGGAAGGTTTGGTGAAACGAATTACTTGCATCTATTCATCTGTCAAACATTAGAGATTGTGTTCGTTCCATAGGCAATAAATCCAGCTGCCACTGACCCAGGGACTTTATTTATAAGGCAGTAAATGATATTTATACACACAGAAAGAGAGCCAGAGAAAGTCTAAAAAGAAGAGAAAGAACCTGAAAGAGTCTTTTGTTCATTTCTCCATATGGTCACTTTGACCCTTGACCCCTTGCCTGTTTGTAAAGAGACCATCAAAACACTGACCTCACACAGAATCTCACCCACTCCACTGTTTTCCTCTGTCATTCGAACCCTAACCAGAGAACATACGTTACGCTTCCTCAAGATATTATCTTGTTTTTAAATAAAACAGACTAGCCTTGAAGATTCCAAAGAAAAAAATACAAAAGAAAATACAATGAACACAATTTTATTTATAATCATACACAGTTTTGCGATATTTACAGCTGAGTGACGGATTCAGTTGCTTTTTCTGTCTGAATGACCGTATAACGAATGAAACACAAGGATCAAGCTGTTGTCAGCTCACATGTGGTCTGTCCCCCTCCACCGCATCATCTGTTTATCCCACACGCTGCTGATCTGGAATCAGCCGGCAGTCACTCATGTCTGTGTGTGTTCAGTGCCTGGTGGTGCCTCATACCTGTAATTAAACTGGAGACCAGCAGGGGCAGCACCAGCATCTGCAGCATCCTCATCAGCAGTTCTCCAGGGAAAGAGAAGTACTTCACCTCTCTGTATGACATCTTATACGACCTCAGTCCAAAGCCCAGAATTATACCTGCGACACAAACACACCTGTAACAAAACACTCACAAAGCCAAGAAAAACGACTGTCCCTTTAAAGCAGGATTAAATTTGCATCTTATTTACATTTAAAAAAATAGTTACCTAAAAAAAATAATTCTAGCACAATTTTCTCGCACTCATGTCATCCAGACTCACAGGGCTGTTAGTCACAAACACAAAACTCCATTTATGTTTCACAGAAAAAGAAAGTCATGTTTGGAACAACACAAGTGTAAGTAAATGACAGAATTTCAGTTTTGGGGTGGTTGGGCTGTTATATGTTTTCATATATCACGTCAGGAAGGAATAATCACAATTGTGAAATTCTAAACTAGCCTATCTGTGATTTACTGTGATTTATCAGCCATGTCCTGAAACAATACAGCCCTTGTTTAAAAATCCTAAAGGAATGCTATCATACAATCCTATTGATCCCATATATACAACTTTTATACATAAAAATAGTGGGATTTTCTGTATGATTTAAAATGTAAAATATACTAAGATAGACACTTTTGAAAACCATTATAATGAATAACCACTTTTGAATAAAATAACCATTTAATATAATTTTACTTCATAATATATAATTTTACTGTGTTACAAGTCATCACATTTCTACTCATCATCTCACCTATGATGACGGCAGCGACTGTGAGGATGACGAAGGCATTCCGCCTGAAGAACCCTCTGACGTCATCGGGGGTGACGTTCTGTACGGCTGTGCGCGCGCGCTGCGACCGCGCGCTGATTCCGTCCCGCAGCTGCTGCGCGCGGCTGCGCTGCAGACGAGTCTCCCCGTTACTTTGAGTCATTCCTGCAGACTCGGCAGACACGCTAAACACCTGCGATCAGTCTCTTCCAGTCTGTCTGCAACTGCAAAGATCAGCGGTTTATCCTCACTTCTCTCTGTTCATCTGCTATATAATGATACTATTATATTTTCTTTAAAAATGCTAAGATATTGTAGGCTTTGCAATCCGGTTTCTAGGGCGTTGCTAGGGAGACGAGCCCATCCACATAACTGAAGTCCTGCAATATTACTCATTTAAAAATGTATATACAGCTTTAACCTAGACAAAACTGAGTCTGAACACTTTTAAAACCTCTAAAAACACTCAGAAAACCACATGGAGTTATATACAATTAACATAATAGTAGGTGCTAAGGCAAATATTTATTTATTGTTGTTGTTTTTGGTTTTATGGAAGATAAAAATGAAATACAATACTTGTCTTACTACATGGTTCAGTCTATTTGTTAGTTTTACACTTTATGTACACAGAACACTAGTTCAGTTTACCTGTTTACCTGTTGCATGCTCACAGTCACACCACAAACAATGCGACATGTCATGAAACATAACTGAATGATTTTATTAGAGACGTGAACACAGGTCAGCACAAGTGTTTTAAACTTTAAAAGGCAAGATGCATGTAGCCTCAAAACAAGCCAGTTACCAAATACTGCAGCTTTCTTCCAGTGCCTCCACGTGTGCTTGGAATATATCCAGACCAAACACTGCTACTCTCTCTCTCTCTCTCTCTCTCTCTCTCTCTTTCTCTCTTTCTCACACACACACACACACACTTGGACTCACATGGTCTCAAAGAACTCACCCCTACATTTAGAACAATAACAAACTGCATACTCACATCACACTGAAGGATTCTGAGCAGCCAGTACCTCTGGCAGAAGTCCTCTGTGCTGACCGGAGAGAAGTGTATACTTTACAGAGAAAGCGCCAGAGTTTGGACAGACAGGGCTGCAAGCGTGGAGGGAGTGTGGAAGATAGACGAGGAACAGCCAATAACAATGAAGAGGGAAGGCGAGAAGGGGTGGAGCATGTTAAAAGAAAGACGCTCTCTTACACACTGAAAAGGAGGAACTGCCAACTCAACTGTGGGAGGGTCTTTCAGAAGAGCCCTCCCCCTCCGAATCAACAGACAGCAATCATGTAAGTTTATTTTCTGAAAGTCCACAGGCCAAAAGTGTCACAGCTGAAGAAATATGCTTATATTAACATGGGATATACAGAAGAACAAAAGATGCATATTGTGTTGAGTAGTTTTTTAGCAGTATGAGAGTTTATGAGCTAACTTTGTTGAATATGATTGCAGATTTTCCAGGAACTCTCTCTCTCTGTCTTGCTTAACTTCCTAATCGTAATATGAACCTGTCTAACATGTGGAGGTTTAGAAGAAGTGTGTGTGTGTGTGTACTTTCAGCACTTTTTCACCAGCAGTTGTCTCACCTGGACGAAGTCAGTTCACATGAACATGAGAACAAAGATCTCAACACTGTCTGCTGGAAGCCCTGAATGGAGATCATTAGCTGATGTCAGGTTGAGTCTCAGCAGTCTCACTAACATCAGCTAACATGAGTCTGTACAGAACACCTAACCAAACATTTAACAAACAGCAGGAGTGGGACTGATGGTGTTGTGAGCTGCAAGTATCACAAATTAATGTGATATCATGAGTCAAATAGTGCTTATATATTAGAGCAAGTGCTGTAAAGAGCATTTGTACATAGATGTCTACAGCAGTGAAAAAATGATTCAACATCTGTAGTTATAAAACAACAAATGTAAGTGAAAAGGCATCAGATTAATGGGAAGTGGGCGACAGGGTGACGGTGGGGTTATGAAGTCAGTTTGATAGTTTGCTATTGTGAGACCCACATTAACACACAGCAGGGCAAGATCAAGTCAGGGGCATTTTGGGAAATGACAAAAGAGAATGTCTGAATTACGAGCTGAGTAATCGACCAATAGATTTGCAGTTTCCATGGAGACACTTACTGGGAGGGTGAACAGCAGGCGAGACTAAAGAAAGTCATAAGTGTACTATTACTTTCTAACACAATAACATTTGTAAAAAAAATTTGCTTACATTTAAAGAGAGAATGTTGGTGGACTTTTTTGACCCGTAAGCAAACACCTATAGCAACCATCCAGAACATCTTAACAACTACGTAGTAATATTCTAAAACCCACATATAACATCTTCAGCAAACTTCATAGCAACACCCTGGCAACCACCCACTAAACACACTACTAAACAGACACCCTGGAAAAAACTTTGCTGTACATGTCAATTCAACTATTTACTAGCAACTCAACAACAGTCAAGATTAAAAATTGTAAGTTGAAATGACTTAAGGCAGCAAAGTTCTTTTACAATGCAGACTCACCATTAACATTTCCTTCAGAACATCTTATTTAGATCCTAAAATCAATCTCTCCGAATACTTCCAAGAAGACCTTTACACCTGCCTCTCCATGTCTTACGACCGTCTATCTCAGTCCAGTGAGAAGGGTGGGGGTGTCCCAGGAGAGAGGGCTGTATTTGGGGCAGGTGATGTGATCTGTTCTCTCCTCTAGCCTCCAGAGAACATATTCAGTGGGAACTCAGGGAGTTCAGGGCTGCCATTGTGCTGCTGGGACATTGTGAGGTGGGGTTCCCAGGATCAGACTTCAAACAGAACCTCCCCATGTCTCAGTTCTGTTGTTTAACTGCCCTCGCAGGACAAGAAGGGCTAAGAACATCTACCCTGAATAGAGGAGATCAGGGTGTAGGCTCACAAAAGTGCTGTTTCTGGACCAGCTGTCATTCTAAGGCACACTGTGAATAAAATCAGCACTACTGATCTCAGATCAGCAGACTGGGATATATTGTTACTTTGATCTTGCCTTATAAATCAGTGAATGTTTTGTGTAATTTGTTTGCTCAGATATGTGGTGCTAATGTGTTTGTGTTTAAACAAGCACAATGTGAGAGATTTCATCACACGTTAACAGTCAAACGTTTGGACACACCTGCTCATTCTTTACACTTTCACTGTTTTCCACACTTTACAGTAACAGTACAGCCTTTCATACTATGATAATTAAACAATATTGCAATATAAGCAAGTTATCAAAAACCTCCTAGTTATTCAAAGAAAATATTCTTACAACATAAAATTGATTGGAAACAACTAAACGAAAGCTGCCATCTGGCTGGTTTCAGTGGGGACTGTGGGACTCGTCAGTGGTAAGAATGGGAGGTAACTTCAGTCCGTCAGTCTGGCTGGTGCCAAGCACTGATTCAGGATCAGCTTGTCGTGGCTTTTGTGTTGCATGATTCAGGTTTCTCTCAATGACAACAGAGTAAAATCGGCTTCCTTCACGTTTAATGAGGTGCTTTTACGTATTTCATGTAATAATCCATCATTCACAATAGCGGTTTATAATAGAGGAATATAAAGGCTTGTTTTTAGATCTTTCTCAGGTTTCTGAGTAAAACAGAAGAGTTGAAACAGGCGTGGGAAGAGATAAACAGCTACACAGTTTAATGACGTTATATTGCTTACAAAGGAACAATAGAGTGGAAGTATCGCATTATTTTTATTAGTTATTTCAATCAGTATTGTGTTCACATGCACTGAAACTGATGTTTAATAACACCACCTAGTGGCCAAAAAATCACTGATGCAAATAACAAAACAGTAGCAAAGTTGACATCTGAACATATAAACATACTGCTTATATCTGATCAAAGAAATCAAATGTCAAACAGTTCAGATCTTCATCAGTCTTTCCTCGGGCCAGCCATGAGGAATGATTGACCTCAAATCTGTGTTTCATGTTCATGTTCACACCGGCCTGGAGGTTTCCAGCAGCTCACGCGAGCAGCAGCTTCCTGTAACAAAACAAAAGTACTGTAAAAACTCACAAATGCTGCATGTGCTTTAGATGAGCAGAAACACACACATTTACAAACATCTCTGCAAATGTGCTGTAGTTTACAGCTGTAATCTGCTTCAGTGTCTGGACAGATGTTACGTAAAGTACATATATAATCAACAAATAAAAACAACATTTAAAACATGACACAGAGATGTACAGTAATATCCTGCCTTTAATAAAACATCAAGTTAATAGTCGCGGTGAGTGTGAACGGCACTCATTCTGCACATTCACACACGTTCTTCAGTCTGCTGTGAGAGTGAGCGACATAGGTAATGGCCAATCAGCGCACAGACACGCCCCTTAGACGCTTTCTGATTGGATGTTTGTTTCATTTAAGGTTTTTCCGGTTCCGGGACGGTCTCTTTCTTTCACGCGACGCTATCGCGAGGTGAGGCTCACTGTAGCTCAGCGCTGCTTTTACGTGTTTAAATTATTACTATCGTTAATATTATATGCATAAGGGTGTTATTACACTGTAAACATATAAAGAATCAATATCCGATTTAGCTGCGAACTGAAATTGTCGGTGATATTTGTCGTTTAAAGCGGACCGAACATGTGAAGCGTGGGCCGCAGCGCCATGTGCTGATCTATGACATGCGATCTTATTAACTCTGTGCTTTGACATGTTCTTGTTCATTAAATGTCTTAGATCCTAATGTAAGTTAATTTAAACGTATTCAAAGCTTTCGGAATGTTTCTGTTATTTAATTGTATGACGTGGGTAACTAATACTAAATAAGCACTAGTTTACTGTGGTAGCTGCGCTTGTAAAGAACATGTCAGGGTCTTATTTTACTGTAAAGAATAAATCCATAAGGAGAACACGTGTTATACAGTCATGTAAATCATTTTATGTAAACCTGTGAAAGAGAGAATGTAAAACCTTTGATTTAGGCCCGTTACAATATCGAAATTATAACATCACCGCAAATCGCAATGGTTAGTAGTAACTAAATATTAATACTTAAACACAAATGAAGTTAATAGAAACCTACTGTTGCGATTCGGGAGGTCGTTTAAAACGGTGTTTTGAACTCTTTGTAAGCGATTCTTGTTTACACAAAGTTACGGATTGCAGCTTTAAATGGATTTTTTATAATTAAACATTATCGTATCATTATTTGGCAAGTTACTGCATATCACATTTTTCTTCAATATTGTGCAGCCTAAGAATTTGCTTGGTGAAATGTCAAAGTTTCTCTTATCCTCAGATTACTCAACCTTGTCTTTAAACCGGCTGTTCACCGATCCTTGGAAGCACTGCCAAGATGCCCAGGGAAGACAGGGCCACATGGAAGTCCAACTACTTCATGAAAATCATCGTACGTGTTTGTTTAATGAAATGAGTTTGAAGTCAAACTTTCACTCTGTCCCTGAGAAAGACGCTTCTCTTATAAATATACGATCAGATGTGAATTGGTGTTTTTATACTTTCACCTGATGTTTTTATACTTTCTGTGTGTAGCAACTGCTGGATGACTACCCCAAATGCTTCATCGTGGGTGCAGACAATGTCGGCTCCAAGCAGATGCAGACCATCCGTCTGTCTCTGAGGGGCAAGGCTGTCGTGCTCATGGGCAAGAACACCATGATGCGTAAGGCCATCCGTGGTCACCTGGAAAACAACCCCGCATTGGAGAGGTGTGTCGCTGGACTGAAAACTAAATCGATTCACAATATCATTTGAAATAAAGCAGCTTAATTTAGACAGGTGCAGGTTAAGCTATGAGCCAGCTGTTGTGGTGCTGGTTGGTCTGTTCCCCCTGCACAGATAAACTTGTTTCCTACTATCCCTGTGAGTTTGCTGCCCACAGCTCAACAGGGACGCTTGGTCTCAGACATCCTGTATTAGCTGGACATTGTAGCTGCAGATTTAGTGTTGCTTGCCAATAGAAATGAATGTAGTTCAAGCAGAATGGCTGAGCTTCTCTTTTTCCATACAGTACAAGTTAGTCCTCAAAATAGAATATATGGAGATTGGTAAAGTTGCTTAGATGTTCATCATTGTGCTCCACAGAAGTTCGGGCTGATGCGAGTAGATGACGGGTTTCATTGTTTTCCAGGCTTCTTCCCCACATCCGTGGAAATGTTGGCTTTGTTTTCACAAAGGAAGATCTGACGGAGGTCAGGGATCTGCTGCTGGCAAACAAAGTGAGTTCTCATTTCTCTCATGTACACAGGTGTTACGTTGCGAACGAAGTCTTTTTTTCTCGTAAGAGCTTGTAATTATCTCTGATGTAAATATGGTCATGTAGGTGCCAGCTGCCGCCCGTGCGGGTGCCATCGCCCCCTGTGAGGTGACCGTGCCAGCACAGAACACTGGACTGGGTCCTGAGAAGACCTCCTTCTTCCAGGCTCTGGGTATCACCACCAAGATCTCCAGAGGAACCATTGAAATCCTGGTGAGCGGTGGAAAGATCTCGTTCACATTTTAAACGTTTCAGTTGCTGTTGATGGTAACGTGAAATGAATTGCAGTGCAGTGTTCATATTTTTATTGGTTTTCCTCTCGCAGAGTGACGTCCAGCTGATCAAACCTGGAGATAAAGTGGGTGCCAGCGAAGCTACACTGCTGAACATGCTGAACATCTCGCCCTTCTCTTACGGGCTGATCATCCAGCAGGTGTACGATAACGGCAGCGTGTACAGCCCAGAGGTGCTGGACATCACTGAAGATGCTCTTCACAAGAGGTTCCTGGAGGTGAGCGTCACCCGGCAGCTCTTTTAAAGGAATACTCCACACAGAATGAAAATGAGCCAGTAAATGACTCGCTCTCCAGGCATCCTAGATGTATATGACTTCAGGTTAAACAGAATCAGGTGTTACAAAAATATTTTGGCTCTTTATATTACTACAGCTTTACTTGTCATACAGTGTTTTATACCTTGTGTTGGTGGTCCTGGATAGAATTGTGTCTCTGAAGGTGCAGGTTAAGCTATGAGCCAGCTGTTGTGGTGCTGGTTGGTCTGTTCCCCCTGCACAGATAAACTTGTTTCCTACTATCCCTGTGAGTTTGCTGCCCACAGCTCAACAGGGACGCTTGGTCTCAGACATCTTTGATGCTTCATGGTCATGATAAAGCTGGAAACGTCCAGTCATGTCCTGTGATCCTGATGATTGTGTTTCTCTTCTTCAGGGTGTGAGGAACATCGCCAGTGTTTGTCTGCAGATTGGTTACCCCACTCTCGCCTCCATCCCTCACTCCATCATCAATGGATACAAGAGGGTCCTGGCTGTTGCTGTGGAAACGGATTACTCCTTCCCCTTGGCTGAAAAGGTAAAGTGCTTGTGGTTTCTCAGACAGATCTTGTTTATTCTGCAGGATAATCTACAAAACTGCTGCTCAGTGCTGTTCTGTCGTTCCCCCTGCAAAAAGTGACATGTTTCCTTCTATCCCTGTCTGTCTGTTTCCTGGCAGGCAGGGACGCTGGTCTCAGACAGTTACAACAGATATTTCTTGTTCGTTACTTGATGTTAGCTTGAACATCTGTCATGTAGAACTTCTGTAGAATTGTGACATGCAGTCTGATTATGCGTCTCTTCTGCGCAGGTGAAGGCATACCTGGCCGACCCCACTGCGTTCGCTGTTGCGGCTCCTGCGGCCGCAGCTGCGGAGGTGAAATCTGCAGCTCCTGCTGCCAAAGAGGAGGCGCCAAAGGAGGAGTCGGAGGAGTCTGATGAAGACATGGGCTTCGGCCTGTTTGATTAAATTTGGTCAGATGGATGTTCAGTCTGCAAGTCACCATCAATAAAACATCTGAAACAATACTTGTGGCTTTAAATTCATTGGATAAATTGCAGTGAATTAATTTCTACATGCTGTGCTGGTGATCTGAAGTCTAATTTGTGCTTGTTTGAAAACCGTAAATGGTTCTTATAGTTAATCGGGTACTACTTTTAGAAAGTTAAAATCTCGCCTCAGTGCGTGGTATGATTTCTTCAAACAAACAGATGAGAAGTTCTGTAATATTCTGGCTGCTTCCAGCTTTAAATGAAAGTGAGATTTTGAGGCTCTGAAAAGTGCATCCATTACTAATCCATACAACTCCAGTTTGGTCATGTTCTCTAAAGCAAAATATTTTCAGCACATGTCAATAACTTTAAATGTCATTGATTCTTGTGTCACATGACTGCAGTCAGCAGCAGCAATACTAAGAAAGAGGGCATTCACACAATTCAGTTTCTAACGTCCTCCCTCAGTGATTGACTGGCACAGAGCAAGAGAAACAAGATTTTGATATCAATAGAAAAATATTGTGAATGATCTGTTAATCAAATAACTGATCTGTTCTGAGCATGTTGAAATCTGCATTACTCAGTATTTAGCACAAAAACTGAGATTCAGTAGTTTGAAGTCCGTCTTATTATTCATCAGTCCTTTGGTGCAAGAATCAATATATGATGATATTGAAAGCTTCTCTTCAGGAAGATGATACTGATACATTGTTTACCTTTGGCACCACAATTTCAAGTTAGAACTGCTACGGGTTAAAATAAAAAAAATGATCTTAAACACCACAACAAATGTTTGTTTTTGCAGAACAAACGAATGGTTTGGTGAATGTTTAATTATGAGTTACCAGCTTCCCAAAGGTCCAAAGTTAATGTGAATCAAAACAATCACAAACACAAATATCTGTGTACACAGAGCAAAGACATGAGACAGAATCAAACCATGAACCAGCGTGTTAGAAACTCACAGCAACTGTAATCAGTTCTGCAGCTTGTACAGTCATTATTAACCTCAATCATGATTATTTACTTTATATATTGGTTGAAATTTAAAAACCAGCTCTAAAAACAGGATCCATAAAATGTAATATAATGAATATAGATCTTTCTCTAGAATTTTTTCTTGGACAGAAATTGAGCGTTGGGTTGGGCGAGATCAAACTGTTTGAGATCCACTGAACTAAAGGATATAAAGTTCACTATGGTTAGAAAGAAAATTATCCTGACATCAAAAAAATGTTTTTTTTTGTTCTGACTGGAACCCGTTTTTAGTAACTGCATTTGCAAGCTGATAATTTACAGCATGTGTGTTTCTTCATCTTTATACTTTTCTATTTATAAATGTATCTAAACAAAACTCATTCAGCAGCAGTATATAGAAGACATTCATATACTGGTGTTTGTGTTCAGCCACAGCCTCTGATTGGTGGATGAGAGTATCAGCTTCTTTTATCACTGGTGTTTGTGTTCAGTCACTGCTGTCATCTCTCACCACCATGTGGCTGTATTTCTTCTGCTGTTGCTCTTTAAATGAATCCTTCACTCTTGCTCGTTTCAGAGCTCCATCCCTGTGAAACACAAAGACGTGATCCACACAGAAGAATATGCGTGATTAACAACAGCAGAGAGTTATTTACACACCAGGCCAAGTCCACTAAACCCCCCTGTTGTGCAATGGCTGATTTGACTCTGTTGGCAAACTGCACTGCATCCTCTCCTTCCTGTGCAGACAGGAAATGACACAGTGGGATCATAATCGCCATAGTGGCACAAGTTACATTTCATAGAAAATTCAAAATAGCATGTCAACAACTAAAACTACAAGTGAACCATGTTGCAGATTTGTGTGTTGCTTCTCACCCTCTGTGTCATGGAAGGCATGTACCAGACGGTACACACAATGGCCCAGCTGGTCATCATCCTCAGAAGATAGCTCACCATGTTATATTTGCTGCTGTTCCAGAATGCATCTCCAAACTGAGGGTCATACTGCAAAACAGACACGAGGTCATGCCTCATACAGGACAGAAGAACACACACAGACCTGTTTCACACTATTAGTGTAGACATCTCACAGACTTCCATAGTACCTACACAAATATTTTCTATCTCCTTTTTCCAAACCTTCCCCAAACCATGGTTTATTTTCAATCTTACACGTTTTATTTTAAACATGAGTAAAACATGATTGAGGCGATTTATGTCTCTTTGTAAAATAACATGATCACCTAAAATGTTCTCACCAATATAACCAAACCTCACACTCTCTCTGTCTACTAATGGTGACATTCCTCAGACACAGCTAGTTTTAAACAATATAACCTAACAGTAACCCATGCTATAACACTAACAGAAAACATTTTGTATTTTTACAATAAAAAAAACTTTTGGTATATTTTTATAGCGTTTTACAAATCAGTTTCAAAAGGAAGATTTTGCTCAGATTTCAAATTTGACCCCAATATTTGGTTACCACATAAAAACACACCAACAAACACACACATACAAAACAGCTACAGATATTTTACCTTGATAGCCACAGGGTAAATAGTTCCTCCAATTTCAAAACTTCCCTTTTTAAACATCATGACTGAAGTATTGTTGATGCAGGTTCCTGTAGAACTGAGACACTTTAATGACTCCAGCTTCAAACTTGTGTTAGAAACAATGTATTAAAGCAGTGTATTGAAACTCTGTGTGTTTCTCACTGTTCTGATGCTCTTACCCTCAGGGAATATGAGTATCGGAAGCTTTGTTTTGTCATTAACGTGATCTCTTAACCTGTGAAGAGGAGAACAGCAAACTGACACAGTGAACAGAAGTAAACTGATGGTTACTGGTATTAAAACACCCAGAACAAACTGACTGATGATGACTCTCACACCACTGATGAGAACAGTGAGCGGTATATTTACATCACTTTAAATGACCTGCATCAGACAAATCATATTAATAATGAATTAAAGGTGTTTGTGTAGTCTACATGTATCTAATCTCCAGTGCAGATTTACACTGCGAGTCAGAACAGTGTGTTAAGTAAGTTTCAGTTAATGCTGTGGCACACAGCCGCTGACTCAGAGAAACATGATCCAGCATGAAACAGGGAGGTATTCTGTTGAAGAAAACATGCAATGACCTCACAAGCTTTCTGTATGAAATCAGGCTTAATGGTATTACATTATAACAAAGCTCTGAAAAGCTAAATATCATTCATTGAAATGTTTCGTTGTGCTTGGTGTTAATGTACCAGTAAGAACAGTACGACAGTAATTGTAGTTATACCTCTGTGTCACTAGGTGGCGATCTTTCATCTCTGACCTCTCAAACCAGATATGGGGGCACGATCGCTCCATGGCTCTCTGAATGACTCCCATTAAACCACCGTGAACCTGCCCTACCTGATCAGAGAAACCACACCAGTCACACCCATCTGCAGTCTAAGCTCTTCTTTAGAACAGTTCATTTCCTCTGCTGATTTGATCTCACTTACCATGGCGTAACAGCCATCGTTAGCCAGAATAACGACATCAATTGGTGACGTGTGATTGGCTACACAAATTCCTCCCTTCTTTGGCTTGTTCTGTCTGAAAAATGACGCAGCGTCTCAGAGTTAGACTCTGCACACCTTATACAAAGACCAAACAGGCTGCGTTTCAAAACTTAATGAAGTGAACTACAGGGTGAGCTTTCCCCCTCAGACGTCACAGGTGTTCTTCTGATGCAAAAACTGTTCCAAAACATTAGCAGCATGTCTACGTTGCCTTTTAAGATGGGCACACAGAGATGCACACTGTTTGCAGTGGGTTTGGTTCTCTGGTTCTCTGGGTTTGGAACAGAGTGTCTGAAAAGTTCTAAATCACATTATTTAATCACATTAGAAGCCTCAGACTCACTTGTTGTGGTAGTGAATCGTTGCTGAAAGTGCTCTCCCGCAGATTCTGTAGCACATCAAGTGTACGAGTTCACTCAGCCAGCCCTTCACACTGGAAACAACATGATTGAAGAAGGCGGATGATTATAAAGTCCTACACCAACAGCCCAGGCTGCTTTACGGTGGTTAGTTCTGGTCTAACTGGTTTACTAGCAGCAACACCAGCTGGAATAACTGTGCTGTCATGAAGTCATGCATCTGTAAAGGTGATAACACTGAAATATTACCTGCTGTTAGGGAGAAAACCCACCAGAGTTGTGCCGATCACCAGCCAGCTCACACCTATAGTTGCCAATGTTACTCTAGAGAAATAACAAAAATATAAACTGAAAAAAAAGCACTCATCCTCATGTCATTTTAAACCTCTGTCTGTAACACTTCACAGCTAATCATCAGTTAATGCATTAGTTAACATAAACTAACAAAGTTTTGATTTTAAACATGTTAGTAAATGTTGCAATTAAAATGAACCAAGATTGATAAATGTAAATATATTGTAAACTATATTGTAGTTAACTAATGTAATCAAATCTTATTGAAAATGTTACTGGTATTTTGTCAGTGGGACACAGATGATGTTTTAATGATACTGGTGATGTTTATTTTATTTTAAACAAAACATTATAAACATTAGATATATGAGGTTAAGTGATGACAAACTGTTACTTTGAAGGTTACCTATTTCTTAGAACTGACATGTGTGGTATTTCCACATGGCTAAAGAACCTCTAGTGAACATTCAGGTTCTCACAAGAAAGGATTTAAATGTCTCACTAATACACTTGTCACGAACAGCACAAGTGTTAAGTACCTGAGAGGAAGAAGTATGCAGTATCTCACCACCACACCAACACCCCACAGTATGGTGAGTCTGACAGAGATGTACTGAAAGTTGTTGTTGGTTCTGGTGAGAAGGTTCCAGGACACCAGCTCCTCTGAGGTGAATCTATGTGTCACCTCATCCTCCACTATGCTTTCAAAGCCCTTCCTGGTGAAGTAGAGTACATCACTCAGAGTGAAGTCTCCATGCTCTGCTGGTTTCGGCCGGTTCCGTCTCAAATCCTCGATCTCCTGCTCCAATGAGGAGTTATCTCGCTGAATTAAACCTGAATCAAACAGACAGACTTAGATCAACACAGAGTGTTTTTGATTCATAGGTTGGGTTTTATTATTATTGACTGAGAGCAGTGCTGTCAGTATTTTCCCCTAAACGCAGGCCAGATTTGACTTAAGCATTGTAGAACATGTGTTTACATGTTCCCAAACACTCTCCTCATCTTCCACTGGAAAACAGACATTCCCAACCCAAACTGTTGCCATGCCAGACTACTCAAACAAACAGAGCAGCATTTTAAAAGCAATACCACATTTTATATTACAACCTGTCTATAGACGATGTACAATATATAATTGTTTTTATAGATTAAGCTGGAAGAAAGCGTTTCAACTTTAAAACTGTTACACACTTCACCTTAGCTAGTTTAAAAAGGCTGGATATCGGCACCATAGGGTTAATGATTAGACAGAATTAGACAAACATTGTTAAATAAACTTAACTAAGCTTTATTTCTCTTTACAACTTCTATATTAATTTTTCTGAATTCATATGATGATTTTGTGTCAGGAACAGACTGAAACTAAAGATATTAGTCACCCAAAATCTCTGCCTTCACAATAGTTCTATTTGACAGTGTGAGTTAATGAGATTTTATTTTTGGGTGTCATTTAATATGACACAAGCACAGTGAATACATTCCTCATTCACTCAAACACATGAATAAGAGCATATATCAGCATATATCAGCAGGTATAATCAGCTTTAATCAGGTAAGAACAGACGGATTCACCAGTGCAGATCAGTTAAAGATAAAAGCATTATAAATCTAAGACAGGGTGTAACTGATAAAGACGGGGTAAAGTCCACACACAGCGTGTGTGTGTGTGTAACAGTGAAACAAATAGAAATAAACAGAAATCAAACAGCATGTTTACAATCTTTTAACTCATGAATATCAGGACACAACTCACCATTAGATGAAGAATGTTTAAGGATTTCTTCTGCTCTGCTTGCCCTCTGGATTCTGTGTGTTGCCCACTGCAATGAATACAGTAAAACATAATGTAATATTTCAATTGTTACTGACCCTGGACTTTTCTTCAGCATGTAGGATAAATCTAAATCTCTTTGTGTGTGTGTGTGTGTGTGCGTCTTCTCTACCTCCAGGCTTTTGATAAGGATCTTCATGTATGTTTCTGTGATACCAAGAGAGATCCCGAACATGGCAGGTAACATGATCAAGACCACCAGACAGTTAAACCAAACCCTGAACACAGGAAACACTGCAGCCCAAAACCCCTCCATAACTTCAGACCAGACCAGACCAGCTTCACACTGAACACACTGAGGGACAGTGAAGTGACATTAAACACCCAAACAGACTGTTGACATTTGTTTAAATTAAGTCTTGGCATCTTTAAACGTTTATTTTGTATAACCTTGAATAAAACTGAAACACTTTTGCTGAAAAGTTTGCTCTTAAAATCTGTATGTTTCATTTTAAAGTTTCTCAAGGCAATCTGAGGTTTACGTCATAAAGCAACAAATGACACAATGAAACGTGTGGCACATATTCTCAGCAGAAATAAAGTCTCACCAGGTTTCATTGAACGGCAGCAGCACTAGAAGACAGAAAGCAGGTAATACTGGCCGCAGTCATAGTCCTTTACCCTTCAGATTCATAAAGCTCGTTTAAGGAACTGCTGCAGTTTTGACACAACGATTGCGAAAATAAACGCTTAGACGCCCAGAGCTGTGAAATGTAGATGAAAGTTCATGTGATGCATTAAAGCAGGAAGCAGCGCCATCATGAGGATGAGATGTGCACACACAGGTGAACTGACATACACAGAACATGTACACCACCGTCAAAAGCACTTACTTATTCTTACTTTACTCATGAAACGAACACGCTGGTTGTAGTTGCAGCTGTTGAATTGTTGTTTATAATCGCTGAAATTATCGCAATGTTTGTACTTTTCCTAGCAGGCAATGTACCGTAATATGACGTCACGCATGCTTCATCAAACAACCAATCAAAATGCGACTTGGCGAAACAGACTTATTCTTTAATTTAAAAATTGCTATTATAGCCGAATATACATAGTATAAAAATACATTTGGCAAATATGATTTTTAAATAGACAATTGATCATTCAAATCATTCAAATTAGTTTCCACGTTCGTCTTGCTCTGAGGGGGCGGGATCGTCCCGGTGAGGGGCGGGGCGTCCCGGCGAGGGGGCGTGACTCACTGAGTAAGCGTGTGTGATCCATATGGACGAAATCTCTAAAACTAGTCTTTAATTCAATAATCGTATAAAATAAGACTAAGTAATTTCTCCCGCATAATTACTATTCAAGGATGTGTTTTAATGCAAGGTTTCCCGCTTCTGAATATTGGTTCAACGCGAGTCAAAACATTCAAATCCATTATTATTCAAAACTGTAAATCAGGGTTTAAACTGTATTTTAATATATCCCTCAAAACGCTATAAATAAAACAGCTCATATAATATGTTGAGGTTTGTTGGGTAGTTGTGGGCTCAGTTTGTCTCCATCAGCGCATGAAACAGGAGGACAGTCGCTGATCTCCTCCCATATTCCCTCATTCTCCGCTCATTTCTGCGTCTGACCCCAGATGTCTGCTGCTTTCTCCACAAACTGCCTGCAGGACAGACGGAAGCGGGTGTAACGCCGCAGGGCGCGTGTTGTTTAGCGCTTTTAACATGCCCGACCTCGCCAGCGTCGCGCTTCTGCGTTTAAACTGTGTTTTCTTTCTGGCTGCGAGCCACGTCAAAGGATCTCCAGCTGAAAACCGCTTTCCAGTCCCAGAACAAGGTTTGTGTCTTTATGCAGTTTAGTCGTATTTGACTCCGAAATGAAAGCGTGTTTCGTGCAGTGATCATATGGCGAGAGGTCAGCTAACTTCTGCACCTTGTACAATCTCACACATTTTTAAAGTCTTTTTGAATGCATGAATTATAAAAGGGGGATGTTGTCATTCTGTTGTAATTCACGATTTAGACATACCTGTCCAATAAACACATCTTTGATGAAATACATTGCAGAGGTACGTGGTACATCAGACTGAATTAGGTTTTTTATAACCAATGCTAAAGTTGAATTGAATTGTGTTTTCATTGGTAGATCTCTTCATCAAACAGCACTCTGACTTTTACATTAATCACCCTGAGAAGGTGGACAAGAATGGCAGATTTCTCTCACACACTTTATCACACCACTTCAGCAACAGACCGTATAAGAGAGAGCTGAGTCTATTAGAGACACGGGTTTATTACAAACTCAACTACAAAGGTCGAGAACTGACTCTCAGTCTAACCACCAACCACAATCTGCTCTCACATCAATATGTGCTGGAGAGGCGTAACAGCACTTTAACAGAGGAGAGACCACAAACGTCTGGAAAAGGTTCCTGTTACCTTATTGGCACAGTGACACATGGCAACACACAGGGGACGGCTGCCATCAGCACCTGTGAGGGACTGGTGAGAAATCAAACTTCTACAAATCTGTTTTTTGCTGTCTGTCTGTGAATTCTTGTAGTTGTTAAGGGTAATAGTAATTTAATGCCAGTTAACATTACAGCAATATGAGTTACAGTAATAACTGAGAATATTGATAGATTTAAAACAGAATCATTGTCATTGGAGATATCTGGAGGTGATCAACTTGAGTCTCCATGTCCTGGTCAAAACACCTCCTCAGAAGAGTGTGCTGGAGGTGTTTCAGGAGATGTTTCTGGAGATGTTTCTGGAGATGTTTCTGGAGATGTTTCTGGAGATGTTTCTGGAGATGTTTCAGCAGATGTTTCAGCAGATGTTTCAGCAGATGTTTCTGGAGATGTTTCAGGAGATGTTTCAGGAGATGTTTCTGGAGAGATTTTAGTCAGCTCTGACTCCATTCTGGAACACCAACCTTTCATAATGCAATCAGTTCCTGATGGGCAGGAACATTTAAGTCTTACATGACATTTTTCTCAACATTTTTGGTTGACTTGTTTTGAAATGAACTGGCCGTGTTTCTTACCATGATGACTCCAGTAAAAAGGTCTCGTAAAGTTGGTGGCCCCAGATGGCAGAGCAAATGTTGGTCTGAAACAACACGGTTGTCTGTTGGCCTCATACTCTTTGACCTCTGTATTGTTTGTAAAACAAACTCTGTGTCTGACCCTCACAAAGATGCTACAAAAAAGCAGGAATATGCAGACAGACGCCATGATGACAAACTCACAGTCAGTGATTAGAATTTATTGTTGTAATGCAGTCAGGATCTCAATGCAAAGCTTCTTTAAAAGCTAAATACAATCATTCATATTAAATTCTTACCAGAACAATTTAAAAGTTAAGTTTGTATCATAAAAAAATCATAATTTCATGGTATTTGCCACATTCCCTTTTAGCTTTAATGACACCACATACTCCTCAGCTACACATGAAGATCTGTGTTACCCCGGCCTGATTTATAAAGAAAATGTTATGTGCTTCAGAGAAATCCTGAGCTTTCAGTTAAATCTGATTGGTGACCTAGAAACAGCTCAAGATCTTAAAGATCTGTCATTTTATGTCATCATCCAAACAATTCTCAGATTTGATTTCAGAAGCTGCTTGCCTATCACAAAGGTCAATTATACAGTTTAGCTGTGATTATACAAAATATTTCACCGCAGAATTATGTTATTGACCAATCACAATGAAGAATTCCAGAAAGCCACGTAATAAGAGCCTAAAGTAGCCTTTCAGTCAAAAGCAGGTAATTTAAGAACTGCGATCCGGTCAGTGTGTCATCACATCACATGACTCACTGCAGCTGGCCATTGAACAAGAAAAAGTTACACAGAGAGAAAGTTACCGGCTGGGAAAAGCTTTTGAAGTTGAAATGAGCTTTAATTTATTAAGAGCATAATCTGCACAGGTATGCGTGCATGCATGCAGTATTTGTCTCTTTGCCTGAGCATGTCTGCCCCTCCTGTAAGGTCATGTTTTATGTCAATCAACTGCGCTTCATTCCTGTTATATTATCTTCACCTAAATACATCTCCAAACATCTCTCTCTCGCTCAGGTGTTAACTTTCCAAAACCTGTATGAGTGCAGGAGGCTCAGAGATCAGACTGCAGGATGTTCATGTGGAGGCTTTTGTTTTGGATGAGTTCCAAAATTCAAACAGGATTGTAAAATCATTCATGGCTAGACTCATGTTTTGTGCATTTAGTGATGGAGCAGGAGTCCACATGTAAACTTTACACTCGAGTTTAAGGACGTTTTTTGCATTAACAGCTTGGGGTCGTGAGAGGGGTATCGAGTGTGAGAAACACTGAAGTGTTTGTGAAGGGTGGAATGCGTTACAGTTCTGCAGTGAACTGCTTCACTATCATCTGTGCGCTATCGTCGCTTTTCTTGTGTAAATAAAATAAAAAATCTCTCTGTCAACAGAAAGCAACTTGCTATCAAAAAAGAAAGAATTTGAACTTTGTTGGCTCTGTTCATTTTCAGTGTTTTTTTAACCACATAAATGACTCATTACAGATAAACAAAACTAGCCGTCACTGAGCTGAAAAGTTTAGTTCTGGCTAAAGCTGCATTAGTCATCAGATCAGTGTATTCTTCTCTGAGATGTACATCTGCTTTAACTGTGAAGTCTTCATATAAGATGAAAGTCCTGAATGTTTGAAGTCCCACCAAAGGAAGCAGGAACTCTGCAAACTGAGACACATACAGACACACACACACACACACATACAGACACACACGCGCACACACAGCTTCTGTGTTTAGGAGCTCAACTTTTGTTATTTTAATGCCCCTTGACACTGAATCTCAGGTTTCTACTGAGGAGCAGATGAGGAGAGAAAGAGAGAGAGAGACCTAGGAAAGTACTGTATCTGTACTGTGGTAAAGTGATGATACTGTACCATAGCACTATAATAAACCTTGATACTATAAATACCAGTGAATAAATCAAGTATTTATTGTAAGGTTTTTAAGGTTTTTGGTGTGCCTCTCTCAGCAGAATATTTCCTTACATCATGAAATATTTCTTTGTTTCCAAACGTTCTTTTCGCTAGAACCCAGAGGAATGTTTTATTGCTCATAGTTCAGAAGAATTCATTGTGTTCAGCAAAAGTTTTTTAACTGTAAACCCTCTCAGATGTTTCATAGATACAAATGTTGACAGTGTAGGAGTATAAAGCTATAAAATGATTCAAATAATCTTGATGCATTAGATCAGAAATCTTTCAGTTCAGATTGTAGTCTCTGACGGATGATTGTAGACTTTGGTATGTTGGCAGATCTGAGCACAGTGTGAGACATTGTTGAGATCTCCTGTGGTACTCAGCTGGGTCTTTCCTCAGGAGAAACTTGTGAGAAGCAGGAATGCAGAAAAAAGTTTCTATTTCTCAATGTTGTTGAGTGGAAAGAACTTTAGAGAGATTTCATGTCATACATGTAAGATAAATTGAGGCTCTATCAGTGTAAGAGTGTTTTTGACCTGTAAGAGTTTATACCTCACAGGTTGTGAGTGTTGTATGGAGTGTTGTATTGTTTAGACTCTGTGGATGAGTGACTCCGCTGAGTCAATATTTTGACTGTCCCACAGCCCCCCCAAGTATTGATGGTGTATCCACAAAACCTGCTATCTGTTTCGTGTTACATGTAACCTAGTTTCGAAACATTTGGAATGTTTTGGTCATGGTTTATTTAGTTTCTGCTGAACACACATACAGAGCATTTATAGGCTGAGTTTCTGAGGAGCGTAAACACTGCAGCTCTTATTAAGGCAAATGTCACTGACATACTTAGATCTGAACAAATGTTTCTACACTTTTCTTTAAGGGTCAGATTAGGTCACACATTCACTTTTGTATGTGTGTGTGTCTCTCAGTATTATAAATTGTGAATACTTATGAGATTGTATTTGGCAAATGAAACATCCTTGGAACGTGCTATTTAGAGATTTTTTTCCTTATCATGCTTTTTTGGAGCTGGAATGAAGGCCCAGCTGTGGTTTTAGTGAGTATGGCAATCAGAGCAATCCCACAATGCATTGCATGTACTCGTCCACCACACTGCTGAATGAATCAGCCTAAAAACACAGTGTGTGTGTGTGTGTGTGTGTGTGTGTGTGTTGTTTATGTCTGAGTGTGTGCATGTGACTCTTGGGCACACTGGGAGGGTGATCTTACTAAAGCTCATGCAGTTTGGAGAAACTGGCAAGATCTTGCAGGGGGAAGTAATGAACAGAGCAACAAGTAAAATACCTTTCCTGCATCTCTGCAGCAACATTATTTTCTCCCTGAAGTCTCATAACGTTTCATGAACATTTTCCCTCTCTCTGATTCTTACCAGTAAACAGGCTGTTTCTGCTCCAGTACATTTAAAATCTATATACATTTATTTCATAAAGAGGCAAACATTTAGTTCTTCTCTCTTTATATGTAGTGACGTGTGTGACGGCACACCTGGGGTTTAATATGGTTCTGCTGATAATGTCTTCTAGAGAGGGCTGTTAAATTTACCTGACGAGCCCTTATTGATTGAGCCGGTCAGGGGTCACGTTCCAAACGTCACTCATCCACAGCATCCACACGTGATGTACCGCAGCTCAGCCTGGACCGGCATAAGACACCGGCGCAGCGCAGACGCACACAGAGGCCCGCACGGTCCCTGCGGGGTCAAAGGTCAGATAAACTATACATGAAAACATATATATCCTTTAGGTGGTTTTAAAATGAAGATTCTGTCATCATTTACTCAGCCAGTTTTTTCCTCGGTGGAACACAAAAGATGTCAAACATCTGCATGCAGTCTGGCAGACGGCCATGTTTCTTTTCATTTAACAAAAACAGATGGAGATTATTACTATCAAGCTCCAAAACTGACAAAAAGCATCATGAAGTAGTGAATAATAGAATAATAGTTCTTGTATAGTTCTCATGTTTTTATCCCTTTTGGATGTCAGAAATAAAAATGACTGTTCATTTTGTTATGTGGAAAAGTTTTTGAGTTCTTCTTTTGTGTTCCATAGAAGAAGATAAACCACATGAGTTTGAAACAGCATGAGGGTGATGAAATGTTTTGGTTGAACTGTTTGTTGTTGAACAGTTCCTATAGGCATTTATTACACTAGTGGCAGCCAGACTGTGATTTTCATAGGAAATGATTCATATGTTAATATATCTAAAAACTAACTAGAGCTTGTCGGTCTAAGGTTTACTGAGTACATTTGTGTGTGTGTGTGTGTGTGTGTGCAGATGGTCCAGAGTATTCCCAACAGGTAGAGCAGGAGAGAGACCGCTGGGAGCAGAGCCAGCAGGGTGCGGATCATCACTATGATCCAAAACAGGATCATGACCCAGATCAGGAATGGGAACGGCCGCGTCGGATCTCCCCACGCTCCATTAGTAAGGAACGCTGGGTGGAGACTCTGGTGGTGGGCGACTCTAAACTCATGGACTACCACGGAAGTGGAAACATTGAGTCCTACATCTTCACCATCATGAACATGGTGAGAAATCTCCTAATTACACTGTAACATTACAGCTTTGCTTTTATTTAATACCGTCACCAACAGAGTGAGAAAATATATTTATATATTTTTATTTTAAAATAGCCTAGCATTTATATAAAATTGAGAAATGTACAAAGTATTAAATCCTGGTAGGTTTCGTCTTTGTCACATGAGCCCTTTTTATAAGTACTAAACTTTAACCAGAAACTAAGAGGAAAATAGCCCAGTTCTGTCTAATGCACCTGCAGCCATTCAGACGTGTGACAGCTGCTTATACTGTATTTTGGTTTAAAAATGTTAAAGTGACCTGAGATTTTGAAGTGGTCACATATTCAGCTCTGCTAACATTTTATGTGTTCGTTACAAAAGTGCACCGTTGTTTTTAAACAATTCTCTCTGTAAATGCCAATCAAAGGTTAATTTTCCGCCCTGATCACCATCATGCTGAGAATGTGGAGAAAATACACATGAAAAATTAATCTCTCGTGCTTTGTATCATTTTCCTGACAGGTGGCTGGAATTTTTCATGACGCTAGCATTGGTAATGCTGTCCACATCGTGTTAGTTCGGCTCATTTTGCTACATGGAGATGAGGTACAGCAAACCAGTGCATCACTGCATGTGGGTCCAGGTTTATGCTGGTTAGTGCTGTAGCTGTAGGACTAGGTTATTGAGTCTAGTTGCTCATAAAGTCTGAATATGCACAGAACATGTGCTGGTCAGAGGCTGGAGAAATGAACTCAAGCTGCTGTGTTTCCAGAAGGGACTGAAGATCGTTCATCATGCTGACACAACTCTCAGCAGCTTCTGCAGCTGGCAGAAGAACCTCAACCCTCAGAGTGACACACATCCTGCACACCATGATGTTGCTGTGCTCATCACCCGGTACAACCTCACAGCTTCCTTCCACGCATCTCACAGCATCTGAAAACCAAACCAAAAACATTCCAATACTCATTTAGCGTTTATTAGAACTGACTGTTTTATCATGTGTTATTTTAAGTTATGTATGTAAATATCTTAATGTGCTGGGAACTGGGATGGTCTGCAGTCTTTACAGCGTGAGACTCATTAATAGCGTGTTTTCAGCTAACGCGCTGGAATCGCTCATGAGGTGGATTGTGGCATTGAAGACGCAATTACACAATTGCCGTTATAAAACGCTGCAGAAACTGTCAAATCCAAACCAGCATAAATGACAAAGAGCCCAACACAACTCATAGAGTTTAGGTTTAAGCTGAATTGTATGTGTGTTAAATGAATGAGGTTTGTGGTTGTGTGTGACCTGATGTGAACTGTCAGGAAGGACATCTGCGCAGGCGCAGATAAACCGTGTGAGACGCTGGGGCTGTCGCACCTGTCCGGCATTTGTCAGCCGCTTCGCTCCTGTAACATCAATGAAGACTCAGGCTTGCCCGTGGCGTTCACCGTCGCTCATGAGCTCGGACACAGGTCAGTGTA
>JAZGTK010001539.1:0-13148 GCA_036877625.1 Ambastaia sidthimunki | reverse complement strand
TCAACACCTCAACCCACTTTAACCCACCTCAACACACCTCAACCCACTTTAACCCACTTTAACCCACCTCAACCACCTCAACCCACCTCAACCCACTTTAACCCACCTCAACCACCTCAACCACCTCAACCCACCTCAACACCTCAACCCACTTTAACCCACCTCAACCCACCTCAACACCTTAACCCACCTCAACCCACCTCAAACACCTCAGCCCACCTCAACCCACTATCTCTTCATAATGTTTAATTTTACAGTTTCTCTGTGAAGTGTGCACTAAACTTAGTTAAGTGATTTCAGTGAGCATAGTATTCCATAAGTTGAGTCAGTATTAAGTCACAGAAATGTCACACACAAAAGTGATTTGAGGAGTGTTTTTCACACTGTTTTGTGTTAGTTTTGGAATTCCTCATGATGGACAGGGCAATGACTGTGAGCTGGAGGGGAAACAAGCGTTCATCATGTCCCGCCAGCTTCACTACGACTCCTCCCCTCTCACCTGGTCCTCCTGCAGCAAGGAGTACATAACACACTTTCTGGAGTGAGAACACACACCTGTACAGACGCACTGAGTTCCTTTATTCCCCACATGCCTGGAGCTCATGTGGAGTAGTGGCAGAATAATCCAGCCTGTGATCTGTTATTTTCTTCTCAGTCGCGGTTGGGGTTCCTGTCTGGACGATCGGCCGTCTAAGAGAGATCTGACCACCCCGGTGGCAGCACCTGGAGTGAGGTACAGCCCCCAGCACCAGTGCCAGCTACAGTACGGCCCCAACGCAACCTTCTGCTCAGAGGTGGAGGTGAGGAGGTGTGCTTGTCTGACAAATGGTTTCCTGTGAATGAATTAATACAGACTCTTTCTTGTCCAGAACGTGTGTCAGGTTCTGTGGTGCTCTGTTAATGGATCGTGTCGCTCCAAACTGGACTCACCGATAGATGGAACCAGATGTGGACCTGAGAAGGTAAGAGTGATTGCTTTAGACAGTACAGTGTTCGGTACAGTAGCATTTTGTTGTCTGTGTGTTTATTATGTGTTGGATGTGTGTGTGTCAGTGGTGTATCTCTGGTGAGTGTGTCATTGTGGGGAAGTTACCGGCAACAGTGAATGGAGGATGGGGCCCGTGGAGCGTTTGGTCTCACTGCTCGCGCACATGTGGAGCAGGCGTCCAATCAGCAGACAGAGAATGCAACCAGCCCAAGTACTGCATCAGTTCATCTATTTAGTCATTTGTTCATTCATTCATACTTTTCTTTATAGCTCATTCCCTGCGTCTCACATTAATGAAATAACTGTAATGTTTCTGTAAGGTTTTTAAGGATTCTGTAAGGTGTTGTGCGGCAGTTTTGAGTAGAATATTAGCACACTGAGTTTTGCATGCTGTACCATCCGCTGCACTACCAGCAGAATACACGAGGTGGCACTGGCGCAACTATTACAAACCTTCGCTCTGAAGTTGTTGTATCATAAAACTGCTCATAATAGCATCATCTAAGCAACACACTGCTTTCGTCTTTCAGTGTTGTCACGTTCCTCCTTCTCTTTTTAAGATGTGCATGTTCATTGTTCTGAGCAGGGATTTCTGTCTCTGTGCACAGGCCTGAGTTTGGAGGCAAGTATTGCACAGGTGAGAGGAAGCGCTACAGGATTTGCAACTCAAAGCCCTGCGGCAGACAGCAGCCCAGCTTCAGAGAGATGCAGTGCAGTGAATTTAACACGGTGCCTCATCACAACCAGCTGTATGAGTGGATTCCTGTCACCAGCACCTGTGAGCACATCTTAACATCCAGAGAGACGTTTACATGCCTTTTGACTGGATGAAGATACGTTTAAATCTCATCCACACTTATGATGATGAGTTTTCAGAAGATGAAGATGAAGGCTATAGGGGGTTGTTAGCAGAACTTTGCTGTAGGATTTCATTAAAATACTAAATGGGTTTCATGTTTATTGTGAAAGCTGTGTTGAGCTGTGGCATTTGTTCAGTGTTTATTAGTTCTCTTGCTAAGCTTTTCTAAGGATCATGTGATTTTCATTCGACAGACAATAAATTGGCAAAAAAATTCATATAGATTTACAATGAAGCCACATCTAGCGACGAGAATATGACTTTTTGATTTGGGCCAGAAAACATTAGCAGACATCTATATCTAGAAGCAGCACTGGAAACTCCAGGGAATGTATATTCTTATTAAAATGTATAGATGTTTTTGATAAACACCTTAGCAACCCCCAGAACTCCCTAGCAACTCTGCAGTCAAGACAGCAAGGGGGGCCTGTTGACAAGAACATTAAACTGGTACACGTGGCTGCTCACAGTTTTATAGAGTTTGTTGGGTCACATTCAAGAATTCTCACTTTTATTACTCAGTTTTAGAGGGTGTGTGGATTCCTAACACAAATGTTTAGTCATTGTTGTTTTTTTATTGGAGCGCTGTGTGAATGCTTGAGTGGATAATAAAGCCTTTGATTAATCTAACATCATTTTAGATTTAGATTTCCATGGTAACAAAATAAAATTGCACGTTATTGTTTTGTTTTGATTTTGCCTCATTTCAGTTACATCTTTACAAACAAAATCTAATTCAGACATTTATATTATAGAAAACAGCTATACAACAACAATGTATTGTGGCTATATTATAGTTGCTATATTGTAACTGGTACTATCAAGACTAAATCAATATATTGTATTTTTGCAAACACTGTTGTAGATTTGTGAAGAAAATATGAGCAACCCTGAATCCAGTGGAGAACGTGACTCAGCTAGTAAATGCTTTTGAATGCTCACAGCAGGTCTTGTTAAGCATCACTAGCTCTCTGTATGACTTATGCAGTTTCTTGCTTAATAGTGTCATGTAGAGTGATGGAGTCCATATTAAATGTGATATTCTTAACACTGTAATGCATTATTTCTGTGTTCCTCTCAGCTCGTCCCTGTGAGCTGAACTGTAAACCTGTGGATGAAGATTTCTCAGAGAAGATGTTGGACGCGGTCACAGACGGCACGCCCTGCTTTACCAACACCAGCAGGAACATCTGTATCAATGGTGTGTGCAAGGTAGTGTAAATGGGTATGTCTTACTTTAAACGCCTTTGTGTTTGTCTCTGTGTGTATTGAATTCATGTACAGTGGCCTCTTCAGTTACACTTTAAAATGCCTTAAGCGTCTCCCTGCTGATAAATGTTAAACTCATGTGAGAACATCTTATGGCTCATAATCATCATCTTTCACGTTAAGAGAAATGTAAGTGATTCATTTATTGCTGTAGAAAACACTTATATTTTGTGTGTGTGTGTGTGTGAGAAGGTGTTTGGTTCATCAGATGTATGAGTTTAAATGCATCTCATCTTTCGTTAGGCGGTGGGGTGTGATTTTGGCATCGATTCTAATGCTAAAGAGGACGGCTGTGGTGTTTGTCTGGGTGATGGCTCCACTTGTGAGACCATTAAGAAGACCTTCATGGAACAAGATGCTTTTGGTGTGTAGAACATCTGCTCTATAGCCCTGTTTCCACCACTTCCACCAGACCACAGACACCATAACATTTCATAAATAATACAGCTGATATGTGTGTAGATAAATGACTACACCTTTAAGTTATGAGGGTTATGAGTCAGATTTTGTGATGTAGGTTACATGGACCTGGTTCTGATTCCAAAGGGAGCGCGGGATATCTTCATAAAGGAAGTGGAGGAAGCTGGGAATTTTCTGGCCATCCGAGCAGCTGATTCGGAGGAGTATTACCTCAACGGGAATTACATCATCCAGTGGAATGGAGAGTATGAGGCAGGAGGCACAAAGTTTCAGTATGAACGCAGTGGAAACATGGAGAATCTGACCTCAGAGGGACCAACAACTGAACCTGTCATGATCCAGGTGCCCACACTCATAGACCAGCAGTTTCAATCCAATTCATCCGTCTGCATGTAGCTCAGATTATCATTGGTCAGCTTTATCACATGATGTTTGTTTGTTTTGATGTGTGCAGCTGTTGTTTCAAGAGCTCAACCCTGGTGTGAAATATGAATACACCATTAAGAGAAGTCAACCACTGGGGAACGAGATTCTTGAACCCGAGTTCACCTGGAAATATGGAGCCTGGAGCGACTGCAGCGCCACCTGCGGGTTCGGTACAGGATCCGATTTTTCTTTATTGCTAAACTGACAATCATTGACTTAGAAATGATTTTATCATGATAATAATGAAACTTAAAACAGTTTGTAAAAAATGTCAGTTTTGTTGGAAACAAAATAGTTTCAAATTCATCCCACAGCTTTTGAAATTCAGCAAATTTGGAGCTGGATAACCTGAGATCATAAGGCCTTAAAAGAGCTTTTTGTTATTCCATTGCTTTATAGAAATAAAGGTAAATGAAATTCAGTCAGGCATGTCATCTGAGTGCTTGATTTCTGCTGCAGTGATACTGAATCAGTTGTTTGATTGAAATGATTTTTTCTATAGAGTGTTGATGATGTTTCAGGTGCTCAGCATCAGCCTGTTCGCTGTTTTGAGGCAGAAGTGGGCGTGGTTGAGGAAACACTGTGTGACCCCAACACACGTCCTGATGACAGACATCGCAAGTGCAAAAACATGGACTGCCCCGCAAGGTACAGCACCGCATATGTGATGTTACCCCCCATCTGATGAAAGACCCTTCAGCTGACCCTGTACTCCTTCAGGTGGTGGGTGGGTGGATGGCAGGCGTGCTCCGCTACCTGCGGTCCGAAAGGAGTGAGAAAGCGCACGGTTCTGTGTGTGCGTACGGTGGCTGGAGAGGAGCGGGTTCTGCACCCTGGAGACTGCAGGCAGATGCTCAAACCCAAACCTGTGGTACCATGCAACCGAGACGTGCCGTGCGGGTCAGAATGGTTCGTGGGGAACTGGACTGAGGTGGGTGATTCACTGCCAGTCAGTCTGGTACATGTTTTTTATGCTGTTTTCAATTGCATGCATTGTAAACATTTTGGCATTGTGTTGTCGTATTGGCTGAGTTTAGTTTTGTTTGGCTTAAATTCGTGATTTTTTGTCCTGCAGTGTTCTTTGTCCTGTGATGGAGGTGTGAAATCCAGAATCGTCAAGTGTGTGTCCAAACCGCCGGGTCAGTGCAACCCTGCCAATCGGCCACGATCCACAATCCTCTGTAACCTCCAGAGCTGCTTTTTTAAGAACAAGTGGACTGGTGCCCCCTTCCTACCACGTTTCCATCCTAGAGTTCCCCCCAAACCCCCGGTGTACAGCACCACTGCCTCCCCACCAAACTCCAACACCATCACCTATTTCACAACACAAACCAGCTCTCCTCTGATATCCACCACAACATCTGACCTCATCCATGAGGATGACCAGGACTTCATCCTGGTTATGGATGGTCGCAAAGACAATGGTCGTCATGGAGAAGTTCCAACAAAGACCAAAGAACGCAATGCTCCTGAGGAAGAAGAGGGCAGCACAGACCTGCAGCCTCCTGACAAAAGCGCTAAATACACATCAGGTTATGATTACATAGTGGAAGAACCAACTGGAGAAGAAAGAGAACGCGAGAACTATGTTTTTACAAATTCATCTCCTGTAAGAACTCATGAGGTTCCCACAAGAACGCCATCCACTGTCCGAGCGACCACCCTGGTGCTTTTCCACACAAACCACCCAACGACTGCGAGATCACAGACACACACTAACACCCCAACAAGTAAACAAACCACTACCAGCACATTTCCATACAGTGACCCTCTGACAACACATCAGCTCACTAAAACCCCAGCCACCCCGGCTCTGAGGACTATAGCCACGTGGGAATCAAGTCCAACAAGTGCCAACCAAACATTAGACACAACAGAGCCAAACTTCAGTTCTGAGAGCACACAAATAACTGTTCCTGCAGTGAAGATACTGAAAAAGACCTCGCAAACAACCAAAGGTCTCAACAAAAACAAGGTGTCTAAAGCAGTCAAGCAGAGGCCAGAAAAGGGGACCAGTGATTATGGAAACCTGAACGCACGAGATCCCGTCAGTGGAAATGCATTCTGGGAAGTGGGCAACTGGAGTGATGTAAGAATGCTAAATTTAATTTAGTTAATGCTTCAGGTCTTCATCTGCCTCTCATTACATTACCTGCATAGAATAATTATTTATTACTACATTTGTGTTTTCAGAAGGAAATACCAGTGCTTGCAAGCCAAGTAAACTATATTGTTTAAGTTTTAGACAAAAAGGGATGCTGGATGGCTGCTACTGCGTTGCCATGTGATTGCCGAGGTGTTCTGGCTGGTTGCTAGGTTGTTGCTAATGTGTTCTCAGTAGTTGTTGAGGCATTTACTGATTGCGAATGTGTTGTTAGGTCACGTTCATTGGGTAACGAGAGCACAGTAACACAGCAGTACTGATAATGCAGATCTTTCTGTTTAGTGCTCCACTACCTGCGGTCTGGGGGCGATGTGGCGGGCGGTGGTCTGCAGCTCAGAACGTGATGAAGACTGCGCTAGCGTGAAGAAGCCGGAACCCGCTCAGCGGTGTAACCTGCGGCCGTGTGCCGTCTGGAGGAGTGGAAGCTGGACCAAAGTGAGCTCACGTTCTGAGATGGAGCCTCTGTGACTGAGTTTTTCTCTGAACTGGTGTGACGTCTGTCTCTCTCTCCGCAGTGTCCTGCAGGTTGTGGCAGTGATGTGAAGCATCGTGACGTGCAGTGCATCGACACGCAGAGCAGACGCTCTTTGAGGCCGTTTCATTGTCAAGCTCTGTCATACAAACCGGCCAGCAGTGTCCCCTGCAACGCCCGACCCTGCCTGGAGTGGAAACTCACACCCTGGGGCGAGGTACTGACCTGACCGCCCTAAACTGACCTTTCACCACATGCCTGATTTTAAGCATCATCTTTTCAGTTTTGTCAATTATTAAATTTATTAAAGGGCCAAAAATAAAACTCTGATGTTGTGTATTTACCCTCATGACTCCTGTATGCAAGATTCAAAGGTAACACTCACCAGCAGCAAAAAGCTAGTAATAAGTAGCAAGAAAATAAAACATGGCTGATTACGTGCTCCTACAAAAGTTACTGCTGGAGTCAGCACACGTTCATCTGTGTGTGCGGTAATCTGTGACGTGTGCTTTGACAGTGTTCTAAAAGCTGTGGGGAGGGACTGAGGAAGAGGCTGGTGTACTGCCCTGAGTCCCAGCACTGTGACCCCACACTCAAACCTGACAGCACAGAGTCCTGCAGCCCGCAGCCCTGCACCAGCTGGCTGTCTGAACGCTGGGGGCCGGTAACTGCCTGCATAAATCTCAGATCTACACTTCCAGAGTTACTTCAAGTCTTAAGAAGACTGTTCACACACACATCACACATCAATTTTATTTTTCCAAACAACACAAGTTCTTTTCAGAAATGAACAGGCAGGTTTGTGATTGGTTGACAGTGCTCTAGAAGTTGTGGTGGAGGACTTCAGGAGCGAGTGGTGAGGTGTGTAAACCAGGAGACCAGACATGAAGAGAGACCTTCACTGTGTTCTCATAATAACCAGCCTGACAGTGTTCAGAGCTGCAGCCTGCAGGAGTGTGAAACTGATCCAGGTAAACAACATGATGTCATTTTCCTCTGATGCTTGATTAAGATTCATCAGGTCAGATTTAAGGTCAGATTGGTTGTGTTTGTCCTGTGCAGGGCTGGTGTGTAGGAAGAACAGCATGTCAACACGTTTCTGTGAGAAACTCAAGCAGCTGGGCCGATGTTCTCTACGTTCTATTCGCAAGCAGTGTTGTGTCACATGTATGATGTAACAAAGAGGTCACGCCAAGGTCTTGACTCATTGACCCAAAGCACAAACTACTGGACAAACTGCAACATGGGTTCATGGTTCCCAGGAATAACAAACATTCCACTCAAATATGTATTTTTATACTTGAACATAATACTAAGTGACTGAAAAGACGTTTTTTTAAATATCATGTTTTGCACAAAGCAGACAGTTCGAGCACTCGATCTTTTAAAATACATGAATGAACATACAGTGTAATCTCAGTTGTCAGATAGAGTTTAAAGATGATGCGTTTTAGTCTCGGGTTATTGAGAGTTTTTAAAATATGGTGCAGAGGTTCCTGTAAACATCGAGCATTGTTAACATTTTTTAAAAATATGTTTCTTTTACACGCTTATTTCATGTTGAAGACTATCAGGATTTTTTTCCTTACACAAACATTTCTGTTTACCGTTTCAGGTTTTTGAATCTTGATTCATTAATGCAGAAATGACTGAAGTAATGAACTGTTATACACTATTAAGACTAGAACAGAATTTCTAATTTCATTGTCTAATCTCTAATATTGCATGTTTTTCACATGAACAGATCTAATAGAAGAGAAATCTAGTCTCTTGTGTATCACTTAACTAAACCCTCTTAAAAGATAACATTACATTAACAAACATTCAATTCTTTCTCAGGATATGTGCATTCATGGATGTCTGCACTGTGTTTTACGGTCATTGAATGTTTGTTGAGAACTTCATGGTGCTGTAGACTGTTGGTGCTCTGGTGTCACTGTTGTTGGATGATCTTGAACTCATCATTCACATGATTTTATTGCACGTTGTCACTGCAGATGGAGGAGTTGCGGGTCCAGTTTTCTCCAGCCTTTACATCAGGCCTGAATATTTTGTACTGAAACTTCTTCACTGCTCGTCTGTAATAAATGATGTGAGCAGCTCTGTTGTGTCTGTTGCTCTTTCAGCCACTGTTTAAAACTGTACCTGACACTCTTACAGGCAGTTATTACAGGAATCTCATGTTAAGTAAAAGTAACACTTTCTCAGAATCAACAGGAAGTCATTACAGGTTATATCATGAAGGTTTAAGTGGTGTTTGGTTTGTCACATGACGGCAGGCTGGAGCTCCACACGTTTGTGTTAAAACTGATCTGGTTTCTATTTAAGCATCGGTGTGTTTAAATGGAAACCAGAGAATCAGAATTTAGTTTAAATGTCAAAACTGCTTTCATCTGATGAGTGACCCAAAACTGCACGATCTCAAAGATTTCTTCATTTTGTGATGCAGTTGTGGGGTTTTGACTCGTGTGTCTGTCAGATACACTGTTTGTTTTTTCTTGTGCTAATTTTCAGGTCACAGTAAAATGGGAAAAAATGACTCTGCAATCCAAACCATTCCGACTCGGGCTCTGTTACAGAGGTCGGGTTAAATTAGGCCAGATTTGGGCGGTTTGTTTGTTCCTTAGAACCCGAGACCTGTTTGGCACCACAGAGTTGTCAGCTGCGGGTCACAGAATGGTCGCGGTTTGTCAGTGATGTCACGCCATCTTAATGGCCCAGATTTCATGTGTTTCATGACAAAGCACATAAGCTCACCTTGATTTCAGTGCGGTTATATAATCACACATTACCCTGATGTTCCTTCAGTGGAGAGGGTTCGTATACACCAGGTGATTCTTAAATGGCAGTAAGACGACTTCCTTTCCTGTGTATCACTAAATAATTCAGACAAGCAGTCAGAGAGTGAGACCTGATTCAGTGATCCTGATTAAACTAAGAGCCGATCCTGCTATAATATTAGTTAACTAGAACTGCTTGTCTCGCTTTACACTTCAGGCGGTACATCGCTAAAAAACAGACAACCCGGCTAACAGGGAACATTGTTAAAACAATAGCTAACGTTCTCTAAAAGTTTTCTTAAAGTTAGCAATAAAGTTTTTGCTTAATTTTAACATTATATACCATACATCAAAAACTTTATTCTTAAGTTGTTAGTGGAACGTTTTAAAAATGTGGCAGTATTAAAAACATTTGAATATGGTTCTTATAATGAGACAATAATGTTAACAGATATCTAAAATGTTTCTAAAAAATCTCAATGTTTTTAATGTTCCTAGAACATTAAAGAAACATTCTTACAACCTAAATTGGTTAGCTGGGAATATGAGGAGCATGTAGTGAACAAACAGAATTATTGTAAAGTTTTCAGGAAATCCCTGCCTGACGTATCCATTCATCTGATGATGCAAGATCAGTGAAGGATGATGTTGAGGTGCACGTGTTCAGGAGATGCACAAGAAACCATCTCTGCAAACGGACACCTTCAGCTCAGGCATCAAATATTTACATCTGGTGACTGTAGAAACAGCTCAAAGTCAGAACAGCTAAGGCAGAATAACATTCAGAGAGACGTTCATTTATCATCCATTTCAAATGTACTGAGTCTCCTACTGTCAGACACACATGAGGGTCATCAGATCAGAGACCTCTGTCAGTCCACAACATCATGTCAGCTATTATACATCAACTTCTGTAGCTTGTTAAGAAGACATTTGAACACTTTTAAGTATTTCTGTGTAATTCTTTGTTAGTTTGGTGAACTGTTTTCTTTATAAACCTGATTTTATTTCATCTCTGTTGGAACTTTAACTATAAGCTTGTTTCCAACTCTGAATTTGGATTTGAGGAGATTTACTGTGGCATCGATAGGAACAGATAAACCTAACAACTAAATCTCAGATCACAGAGAACGATAAAACTCTGCAAAGTCCCCCAAATCTCTCTTATATTACATGTGGCCTGAACAAACAGACAGATACGCCCCATTTCTATTGCACTGACTATTGCATGTTTTTTAAATCAAAATCAAGAGCATAATATTTCAAACAGCAGTTGTGAGGCTACGGCCGCATTTCACTTTATTTGAGATTTATCCTTGTGTTACGTAACGAAAAACTCAGACAAACTAAACACACTCACACAACCTGAAACCAGGATGTGATACCGCATGAAGCTGATGTTATTGCATAGTTAAAGACAAAACATATATGCTGTGATTGTTCATTCTAAGAGAGGCGGGAAAGGCAGAAATGAGCCGGTGTGGTTCTGCAGAGGCTGCTGGGGGAGGAAAGCTGGAAGTGTTGATAAGATAAAGATGTTTAAAAAGCGACAGATACAGCAGCGGCTGGTCACTGGAGAAGCACGTTCAGTTCATCAACACACACACACTGAGGAAATGGAGTGAATCATGTGAGAGATCAATGCAGTGATAGAGATGTAGAGCATCAGTCCATCAGCAAACATCACAGATCTGACTGAGCTACAACATCAAGACAATTCCATAACAAACAACTGTAACCATAGTTACCCCCAAAGTACCGTAGTTAAAGGAACAGTTAAAGAAGCTGAGACATCATTCACATTTTTCTTTACTACTTTTTTTATAAATGATTAAGGGATTTTCCAAAAGATCTTTTTTTTATATTTTTATATTTTTTTGTTTCACCTGAGGAACTTTTACAATATAATCCAAATAAAAAAAACGTATGATTCTGAAACTTTATCAAACCGAAAGCTTCTTATCTTCAGATGGGACCAATCATGGCTGCCCTCTGATTCGGTTTGTTCATCATTTTAAGCGTCTGTGCTCTAGTCCACTATCAAAGAGTTTAAGATAACAGCCATTCACAGACACACTCTGTACCCAGACCACAGACAGAGAGAATTGTGGGGGAAACGTGGTGAGGAGGGGCGAGCGGGAGAACTGAGGGCTCAGGATGACAGACAGGGAGGAGTGAGGAGCAGAGAGCTGCAGAATTTCTGTGACCTTACTGGAGGTAGAAGATCACACCAGGAGAACCCTGCCAGGAACCGGTCGGTCTGACAGTCACTCATGGACTATTCCACTTGGTTTTCCCTGGGAATGCAAGAGGAATAACAACAATGATAATGATTCCCAAACGGGATTAATAAGTTTCATATCTGTCTACTGATCAGAAAGTTCAGAGACTAGTTCTCCGACCTTATTCCACAGCATTTGGGTTTCTGAGTCATATGGGGCATCCATGCGCGTTCCGTGAGCAGCATGTTTCATGAGGAGTACCATGAGCAGATGGACAGTGAGTAACGGGGTGTCTGGATGCCGGTCGGTGGTTGTTGTCTATCTTCTTGCTCTTTCCGTGATCCTCGCGTCCAGCGTCACCTGTCATCGCAGCGCGTGTCGGGTGCAGCGGGCGCCTCGGGTCGCCAACTCCACCACCTCCGGGCGCCACGCGCGCAGCTACGTGCACCTCCAGGGCGACGTGCGGCAGAGGAAACTCTTCTCCTTCCAGAAGTTCTTCCTTAGGATCGGGAGAGACGGGAGAGTCAACGGCACCAAGAGCAAAGACGATCCCTACAGTGAGTTATTCATAATGAAGGAGGTTGAAATATTAGTGCGCTGAAATATTATCCGTCCCAATGTAAGTTTGATTAAAAAAAAGTTTGATTTTAAAGAGCGCTGACTGCTTGCCAACTTGCATACAAACTTATAGTTTTATCATTTATATTCATTTGATTAAAACATAAGAAACATTCAGTGAAACATTTGACTGTTTTGAATGAATGACATTAATTAAATTCTGTCATTAAATTTAATCATCAATAGCAGTAAGAAAATAATGTAAAGTTAGAACTTTGAACTTTAATAAAACGTCTGTTTATATAAATAGATTCTTATAACCTAATGCGATGGGTGAATGGATGTGAAATTTCATTTAGTTCTATCTAAATGTTCATTATCTGTTCAGCATTACAGACTCCAATACAGAATTATTATAAAGTTTCACCAAACTATAAGGCATTCAATTACGAGCAAAACACATTAAGTTGTAATCGTATGTGAAACTCAGTCTTTTCATGCATCTTGAATCTTGATATTATTCTTGAACCACACAGAAATAATAAAAGTAGTTTTTAAACCTCATAAACGAAACGAGCTGCTCTAATAAAACAAACAGAATTAATGGGTCATTTGAGGCGTAATATCTGCTTTCAAATGCGTAACTGAGTCCTGACACCCAGAAATCTGAGAGCAGTTAACCCACAAATAACCAGAAATGTCCCCAATCACAATAACCCATAAACATATTTAGATGACAGCTCAAGAGTTTTGCTTGTGTTTCCAGGGTTATGTATGTATTTACATACATTTACATTTAGGTATTTAGCAGACACTTTTATACATAGCAAGGTGAGCAAAACAATATACAATATACAGTGTGTGTTGGTTTGTCTCTTGTTTAAAACTGGGTCACTTAGAAGCAGAATGTGTTTCACTGTTTTTAACACAGAACGACTTCATTAGCCGTTATTCATATGGAGCCCATGTGCAGATAAGAGGCTTCCTGTG
>JAZGTK010001538.1:0-38742 GCA_036877625.1 Ambastaia sidthimunki | reverse complement strand
GAAATTAATTTAGAAAAATATGCAAATGTGCACATAATGTAAGCTGTTTTATTTTAAACAGATCTTGTTGAGATTACTTGACAGGTCAAATGCTACTCACTTTATCTTTGTGTTGGAATATTTTTACTTACAAAGTAGTTTAATTATGAATAATTAAATCGTATACTGTATCAGTAACTGAATAATATCACCGTATTGGCCAGTAAAATGTACAATTTGTGAGTGCACCTTTAAATATCACTGTAAATGACAATGTTATATTTACCCTTGACACGTTTGTCTCCAGTTTTGTCACTACAGGAATGTAAATATGGTACTTAATTTTTACAACGACTCGCAAGCAAGTAATTTGTACTTTATTATGTTATCATTTTAATCTGCACAAAAGCATCACACCCAGCCTATTCTGCAGGGCTTTGTTGACGTGCATTTTTAGGCTGTAATGTGCGGCTGTAATGCACGTTTGCCGCAGTCAAAACAGACATATGCTGAAAGATTGTCTCGCCAAAACATAAAGTGTGGAAAGCGCAAGGAGAAAAGGAAAAGAAAGAAAGAGAGAATGTTTTGTCCGGCATTTTAATTACAGGGCAAAAGATGTTTGTGAGCAGGTGTGTGAAAGGTATCCTGCACTTTGTGTGTTTATGTGGGCTTGAGTCACACTTCACATGTCTGTGGTATCATAGCTGTCACTGGTCTCCATTGTGTAGCTACACTTCTGATGATACACCCGGCCTCCAATAATAACAGACTCCTGACAGGTGCCTGCTGTGCCTCTCAAAGCTTGTTTCTACACTTCCCCTCATGCTAATTATATTCCGCTCTGGCCTTCCAGTAAATATTTTCTGGAAATTATTGTTTTTACAGAATACCGTCACGTTTTGATGCAAATATATCATGTTGTTTTGGTGCGGTGAGCAAAAAGATACAATGAAGTAAGGCTAATTTAAACATGTTGAATAAATCCTTTATCCTATAAAAAAAATATGCATTTTTAATTATATAGTGTAGGGTTACTTTTTTGTTTTGAGATAGATCAATAGAATGGTAAAATTGTCATTTTAAGTTTATAGGCTGTTTTAAAAAACAATGTGATAAATATTTGTAATCAGAAGTACAGTGCTGTATACAACAACTGGCCAAAGCTAGACCAAAGACTCTTTGACTTTTTGGTAACCTTCAGAAAAACATTCACCAAAACACATGCTGTTGGCCAACAACATGGGAACCAGGCAAACTAGACAGAAGTTTCCTGACTTTTCTGTAACCTTTTAAAAACAATTCACCAAACAAATGCCATTAGCCAGCAACGTCTGAATCAGGCAAAGCTAGTCTCCTGACTTCTGAGGAACCTTTTGAAAATATTCACGTATGCTGACGGAAAACAAGCAAGGCAAGCTGTAACCAATCTTCAGGTCGAGAATCAAAAGGGGGGCCACGGTGTCAGAGACAAAGAACTAAACACCCTGTTTACTAGAGAGAAAGATGAATCAGGGGGGATTCCCATTCTACCCACATTAGCACTGGCTGGAAGCTCTGCTCTGAGACGAGTGGGTCATACCGGAATTGGTGCTGTCATTTCAGTATTGGGAAGGATTATTAGGGCTCCAGACAGGGAGTGAAATCTCAAACACGAACATTTTTATATTTTCCAAATATCTCTGTGATGAAATCAATCCTGGAGAGTCCCAAACTGAATAACCTACCGCAGATCAATGCTTTGCGTGCTAACATATGCTTGGACATAAATGACTTGTCTGGGATTGATCAGCCGTTGAAACTAGTATTGCACAATGCACTCATATTTCTCATACACAGACAGGTTAGTAATCTACTGTATCTGCTTTCCTGACTGCTACCATATGTCGATTTCGATAGATCGTAGCTCGTAACTTGACCACCTTGTTTGAAGGCCATATGTGGATTTTGATAGTCTGTTGAGGCCATGTGGACAAATCAAGGACACGTTTAGGACAAAGACTTTTAACAATGATTTTACTGAACGTGTTGTCAAGCAACTTCCCACACTGACTGATATGCAGTCACAGGTCTGCATACCTGTATAATATGTGACCCGTGCTGGCAAAATAAGTTACAATGAGCAAATTTTCAAAATTGATTACTTGTTCTTTTAACATTCTCCATTAACAAATGATGTATAATTTGTCAGGAAGAAAGCAGAACAAAACAACAATTTAGGAAGATTTAGGAAGGTACACCTCAAAAAAATGTTCTAATAAAGTTAATTTTAGATGTTTAACTGCTATTTAAAGCATTGGCATCACTAGACAAGAATAGGAATCACTAGACTAGACTGGAATTAGACAAGAAAATTAGACCAAGATTGACTTTTTATTTATGTTCACTGTAGTTTGTAATTAGCCAGTGCTCATGCCAACTCGTTTGTTCCAGCAGAAGTCAAATATAAGGCAGCACCTCATAAACCCTCATAAAAATATATATGTGTGTGTGTGCGTGTGTGTGTGTATACAGACATATATATAACATTTTTAACATTTGTTGTTACTAAAGGAAACGTTATGGAAACAGCATAAAACATGTTCTTACAACATAAAAAATAGGTAGCTGGGCTATTGCTTCCTCTACAAAGACCAGATTGTTTGTGTAATGGCATTGCATGTAATTGCATTGTTTGGTGTTTTACAAGAATGTGTTTCCTGTTGTGTGTCGGTCTGGACAGTTTCTCTCAGCTGATAATGCTGTGGGGCAGAAGAACTCTGTGGTTTCCCCATTGTGGCCTTCATCCCCTATGGGCAACACAGGAAGTCTTACCCCAAACACCATTCCTGACTGACAGATATACGACTGCATTTATATTCTGCGGGACATTAGCAATTAGAAACATCTCCACGAGGGCTTACAGAAGATTGTGTGCATATCTGATGAACGGACACCTTACCATCACGTTGATGTATGATAAAAATCATTCAAAACCATATCTTTCATCTTACAGGAAGTGAGGTCATCCGTCATTTTAAGTAACAGTGGAAAGCATGCGTCACACAGTCTGTTGATGACTAAGAAAGGACTAAGTCACCTGTTCTATAATAGCTCACCACGCCCACATACTGCTTGCAGTCCAACAATAATAAATCACTCTGTCAATATATACAACTACAGTAAAACAACTCAGCACTTTCAGTATGTTTAAGCAGTGAGGTGGGGCGTGATGATTTTAATCAACAAAACGAAAATCGTTTCATAGCTGTCTGAAAGTCTCTTTGTACTTTTGTTCGGTTCACACATCTTGATATACAAAATGACACATTGTCGAAATCAACTAGTCTTGGGTAGTTGAATATTTCAGAATAATTCAACTGATTTTGGCACAAGATGTCTCCAAATAGGCTGAGACATTATCTGCATGAATTCTTTATCAGTGGAAGTTTATAGGGATGTGTTTAAAGACTCTCCGAAAAGATTTTGTGTGCTTCTTTCTGTGCTTTGTTTCTCTTTAGAGACCAAATAAGTGTCACAAAGGAATCTGAAATCTTTACAGAATACATGCCATACGTACTCACAAAACTCAGGAGATGGGCTGCAATGGCAAAGAAAAGAAAAAAAACCATCAAAGAAAAGAGTTTCAGACATTTAATCCGTCTAATCCCTGTGACTGAGATAAAGCGTCCGGAGGAAGACGGCATATTGGGAAGAGTTAGGAGAGAATCTTAAGTCGGAAGGTTTCTCGTTTACTAATTGTGAGCTGTTAGTGTAGATGCGGAAGAGAGAGAGTGAAGGAATTCTGTCACATCCCAAAGCTGTTCAGTTGAATTTCACAAGCATTGTTAAATTTAGACTCTTTGAATAATGGTTTGTGGATTCTGTTCGTGAAATTCAATGATGGCTAGACCGAATTTGGAAAGCTGTTTTTTGTCATAATACTCAGAGGAAGTTCTCAAGTAATGCTCCCATTAAATAATATTTCTCATGAAGTAGATATATCTATAACACTGAAAGTTAGTGCCATTTCTACATATAAACCTGTTTTTGTGGCTTTTATTATACAAATGGGAAATAAGTATACTGGGAAATGGAATGAGGATGTTACACAAGATGGATTCGAACCTGCGTCCCGTCGTCTTGTACTGTAGTATTTGTGTGCAGACAGGTGAGAGGATGGCTGGAAAGTGGACTAGGCTAGAAGATTGACCATTATGAAAGACTACAGACAGACACGTCTTCCCGCACAGAGACTAATGAGCTAAACAGTGAGGTACCCTGCCAGTCTTAGGCCGTGTAAGCCAATCAGCTTATAGACAGAATTGAGTCTTTCCAGCTGAGCAGGCTGGTGGCAAGGGGTTAAATATAATAGACTGGGATGGAGGGGACGTTGAGAAAATATAAACAAAGCAATGTGAGCACATACAGTACAGAAAAATAACATCCTACATATCTAAACTGGCTTCTAACATGCTTAAGTGTTTTTAATTGAGTTTGGTATTTACATCTGTACATTTTTTATACACATGCACATTCAGTTATTCACTGATGGATACAGGCAGATGGCCCATGCAGTAATGCCACTGTATAATCCTCGTAACTTCACAATCAGTGTAGTTATTACCCTCTAATCATCTTACACAGGGCTTTCAAACCTTTCTTCAGCCTTTGAAATTAACTGCCGTGCCTGAAAATTTTGTTTTTGCAGAAGTTGAAAATGCAGGATAAAATTAGAGTAAAAGGAAACTGGTTGTCCAAAATGGAAGCAGAAAAAAGGAAGTGTTTTCAAAATCAGTGTTTTACAACTTTATATAAAAACTGGCCTTTAATCTTTATTCTAAAACTGAACTTTAATCTTTTTACTGTTTTAATTGTGAAAGCAGCCATACACCCCTGTATGAGTTTCCTGCTGAGTAAACATTTAACTTTTTGATAATCCAGATTATGAAAATGAATGTGCAATTTGTGGGTGTGAGATGCTGTTATGTGGAGCCAGAGATAAAGAAAATAGTGGCTGAGTTCAGTGGTGATACAGTATTGATTGCATCAGGCCGGGGATTGTTTTGTATTGACTGATCTCAAGACAGTGACACTCAAAGACCGGCAGGATTGAGGCAATTAGAAGAGTTGATTGTTGTCTGAAACAGGAGGGAGAGAAGATTAAATAAAGAGAATTAGGTCAGTAATGAGGGAGACACATGGGCAGACACATACTGTATAAGGACAGAAAGAAAGAGAGAGTAGAGATTGGGGATATGAAACCAGTTTTATAAAAGCTATTTTTGATTCTTTAGTGATTTTGTTTTATTGTTGTTTACGTCTTACTGTGATATTTTAAATGCCTATTAACGTGCTTCAAACTTTTTCAGGGTTCTCACTTCTGTTGTTAAACTGAGGTTAGTCACAAAACATAAGCAAATATAAAAGTGAATATGGGAAGTTATTACCTTAAAGGGATAGTTCACCCAAAAATGGAAATTCTGTCTCACCTTTATGTTGTTCCAAAAGCTGTGTGACTTTTCTTTACGCTGTGGACCACAAATAGGTGAATGTTAGGAACTGACGGTCTTGGTCACCATTCACTTGCATTGTTTTTCTTCACATAATGATGGTAAATGGTGACCGAGACTGTGGGAGGATTTGTATAAAAGAAAGGGTCAGCAGAGTTTACATCAACAGAATTTTCATGTTTTGATGTCTTTTAGAAGTAATTTCTACCTTATCTGACCATTAAACGGCAAATATGTGTAAATTAATGTTAATTCAGCTGTATTATGTAATATGTTGACCTCTTCAATGCCACATTTTTAGGTTGCCTGACATATTATAGTCCAATATTTTAGTCCAAGCCTTTTGGGAGACCTTTGAAAATGGCTGAAATGACAAAGCGAGAAATGGAGGACCTGAGGTCTATTTTTAACCTCACTGACAGGAAGAGATGAACTTTCAGTGTGTACATTCCAGGTGAAATCCTTTATCCTCTCGGGACCTGCCCTGGCATACAGGTGTGGCCGCGTGTGGTGTTTATTTGGTCTAGACGTCTGTGAATCAGCACCTCACGCTCTATTTCTTCATTCAGCCGGTTATATCTTTCCACTCCCTGATTTGCCACTCACCCCCACTTTGTCTTAATTAGCAGACATGTTTATTGATTCAAATGGATTTGAGGAAAATCCCTCATGTCTGTCAGACGGATCTGTACTCAAATCTTTTGGGGGGAGGTCTGAGGAGGGTCTTTGCCCCTATCAAACCCCAACCCACCTGTTCTGCACTAACCAACAACCATTGCCCCCTCCACAAACACAATATGTCACACAATTAGTCATTTGGGTGGGTGGGGGTCAGTAGAGGACACTGCAGTTTTCCTCTGCTTTGTAACTGCTTCCTGTTTATAACCACTACTGTATGTGACATAAAAGCCATATTTACCCTGCTAAACCATGCCAAGGGATTTTAACCATGTAAGGTTATAAAAAGCACATGACTAATTGCTGAAACTGACAGACCAGTGGTGGTATTGCAGCAACAATTTCATGAAAACAACAACGACACTCCCAGTCTTACATAATTCTGTGACGTGCAAGAGTTCTGCACTTGCAGAGTTGCAATGGTAACTAGGCAGGGCGTGAGTAAAGTTTCACATGCAAACTCTGCAGCCTAAATATTGTTATTCTTGTGTACATGCTTGTGATCCAGATTACATGCTCTCAAAAACCCTTTTACAATTACCTGAGGACAATATAAATACATTATTATTTATTTACTGTGAAAAGACCCTCAACTTTGCTATATATATGAACTATATGAAATAATATATATGGATATATAGAATATATGAAATGCATGTATGTATATATACGTATATATGTGTGTGTATACATATATTTCATATATATTTATGTATATATGTATGAAGCGTGTGTGTGTGTGTGTGTGTGTGTGTTTTATGTCATTCTCTTGCTATGGATCATGTGGGTGGGGGCTTAACTTGCAGTGCTTCTTCTCTGCTGTGTTCACTGAAGAGAGACAAATAAAAAACCGTGTTGATGAGAAAAGGAAAGTGTGCAGATACTACACAACACAAACCACACATCCGGTCTCAGTCCAGAATGGACTGATGGACATGACATGTCCAGCATTAGTCTATGTTAAGTTAGCTATGTGAAGATATTTCAAGCAGTATCAAAAAGGGCAGATGATTAAGATAAGATCATATGAGTACACTTCCTTTTTTCACTTTGCAGAAGGTGTGAAGTCTGTAGCTGATTTGATCGGTACCTTTGCTTGACTGTCTCAAGATTTTCTCTGCTGTTTTTGTGTGTTTAAAGTGTGACAGATGCAGAATTATTAGTTATTGTTTTTAAATACATTTTTGTTTTTGCTTATCCTGCTTTGAAAAAGATAGACTTTAGTAAGAAGAGCAGAAGTGTGTATTCAGAAAAGAAGACAGTTCATTTTATGCAGTTGTTCACACATTTGGCACAGGCTACAAGCTGCGTGTTTGTGATTTTTATCCTTTCATCACATCTGCTATTCCAGCAAATGATGATAAACCTTGATTTAATTCATGTTTTAATCCACTTCTAGGAATGAGTTGCGTTATTATTCAATGGAATCTGCTGTTTTTCCTCTTCCATCCAGATGTTTCCTTCAATTTACATCATTACTGTCTCCTCCAATCATAAAAGCCTGTGCCCTGCTTCCCTACCAGGCACTGACCAATCAGACCCAGCTGTCTTGGTAAGGGGGGGCTCAGAGACTTAAGAAAATGAAATCAGAACAAAGAAAGAGGAAGCTAGCAGGAACCGGAAAACCGTTTCCAGCACATGATGATGCCAGTCATGATTGAGGTTTTGGCTCATAAGATAGATCAGTTTGTTTGTTTGCCAGTCCTTGAGAAAATGGCTATAAATTCCAAGGTCTGATGTTCCTGCATTAGGAAAATACTAGAAGATGATGTACAATAAAGATTAAGCCTGTGTTTGCATGTTCACCCAGTTTCTTCCAAGATGTTTGCATGATGAACGGTGAGAAACTCAAATTGTGACTGATAATTGAATTCCTTTGTTTACTTCTAACACTGAATACATGCGTGTGAATCAAATAAGATATAAAGTGCAGGACTTTCCCCTCAGGCGACATGCGGAAGGTCTGTGTCAAACCACAGACCCAAACTAGTGACAAACAATTTTTCTGTCCAGTAATGTAATATTTCTTAATCTCTCTGGAATACTTGATTTTGATTGGTCAATTGTGGCACTCGGCAGTCAAATATTTCTCAATACTGACTGTTGCCATAGTGACATGCATAACTGACCGCTCCTGTTTCCCAGGGCTCATGTTCTGTCTCGCCGTGCTGATATTCCCTACGACATCATGGGATGGTAATGTGATGTTGACCATACATACAACTATACAAAACCATACATACAGTATATCAGCATACCACAAAGCATTTTTAACCGCACCACATGATAATCAGTCAGGCCGGCATGACTGAATCTGTTAAGTAAGATCCAACTTCAGTGACCAATGTGGACAGATGATTATAAAACTGCTTTTGGTCATACTCCCATTTTGGTTTCTTTACTCAATCTGCTCTCAGTACTTGTCAGTGCGTGTTCGACTTTGACCGTAAGTACAGATTGCTCACTGCACTCTTTGTGTTTTCTCTCGGTTATGTCAGAGACATGTTGACAACGTACCTTCTCTTTCCACCCAAGGAAGGGAACTTCCTCCAAAACATGTCAACACCACACGGGAAAAACAACTGAGCATTGAGAAGGTAAAAACAGAGCACTTTTCATAATGAGAGTGAATAATGTAATCATACGTGTTTAAGGTTTGAGAGGGCAGATTATCCGTGTTTAGAGGGATGTACGCATGTCTTAAGCCGAGCAGAGATGGTAAACAGTGTGTCTGAACTGCCCATCCACATGCTGTCCTTTGGTTCTTAAACCGCTGGCCAACCGTGTCCGCATTGGGCGGGGCTGTTGCCAGGGAGGCAACAGAGTTTGTAACACTTGTAAAGCAGAAGATAATACACAAACACATTTTAATCTGCACCCTTGAGAAATGCTGTCTGTCTGTTTACTACCGAGGAGGAAAACAGAAGTGGGTGGGAGAAGAAGGAGAAAATCACATGTTAGTTTTCTTTTGATACTGCCGGGCTGTTATTAATGTTTCATAATTAGTTTAAAGTTTGATTTCAGTGTTGTATTAGGCAGATATTTTAGTATTTTTTGTGTTATTTTAAGGGGAAATGTGTGATTATTAAAAATAGAAGTGAGGGTGCTACAGCACATCCAGATGTTTTAATAAACAAGCACGTGTAGAACTTTATGAATGATGGGTGATTCATGCCTACAGCTGTTTGTGACTGCTGGTATTTGAGGGGTCTTCCTGTGCACCAGGGGGCTTTTTAAGTCTCATGCACTGAACGTCACTTGGCACAGATCCTGTGACCTGATCATATGCACATACCATTAGCATGTCAGTATCACTTTTGATCTAGCATTGTTAATATATTATATTTGATCTGTCTGTCTAATCTGGTTTTGTATGTAGGTTTTAAGATCATTTTTAAAGATTTGAACTATCATATGTTTTGCTGTAGCTGTTAATTAAGAAATAGGCACAATGTACTATGTGATTAAGATAAATTTAAACAAAAGGGTGTCATATTTTATTGGCACAAGTTGTCCTTTTTTTAATGGCAGTATTCGGCCATATTTCTGCATGTTACCTCTGAGATTGTACGGCCTTTGATTCCCCACCCGCCAGCACTGCATGCTTTAACACCCACACTTGCTTTTACAATGTCTTGTTGTGCACATCACACATTCAGCTTTAAGGTGACAGTACTGTGCGTGAATCTGAGCTATGTGAGACCTCTTATGTTCGTGACTTTATCTCTGTATAGAGACACAGAGTGATGCATGCTAGGTTCAAATATGTAATTTCACACAGGCTGTCTAGCTTGTTGCACTAGTTCTGTCTTCTGTCTTCTTTATTTTGAACCCACCCCCAAACCAACCCCAGCTGACCCCGTTGGGGTCAACCCGCCCCTGTAAAAGTGCAAATAGAGCGACGCCTGGGCCAATCAGCTCTGCTCACGCCGCGCCAGGCTGAGCCTCAGCCCAGACTGTCTGCAAATTAGAGAAATTAGCCCAGTGAAAAGAGAGGCACACTTACGCCGTACGGCCACATGCGACTCGCAAATACTCACAAGGGCCATATGGCAGCCAATTTACTGACCGTTTCACTTTATGGGTGAAGATGAGCACAAATGAAATGAACACACAGAGATGTGTGATATGTACATTTGTTGATGTTATTGAACATGCTGGACATGGTCAAATAAATTTGTTTTAATTGTAAACAGAAAATTTGTCGTTGATCTTTCCAACGTTCTGCAGCAGAGCAATTTAAAGTTTAAAGATTAGATTTTGAAAGTTAAGAATGTGTTTTAAGTTTTAGGTGTGAAACACCTGTTTTGTGTTTAAGCAGATTGGAGTAAAAAAGCGATCTTGTATTTTACAAGCAGAATTTCAGTAGCAAAAACTCCTTCCATCCAAGTTCCATAAAAAAGGGGGAAACAGGAGAAAGAAAATTTCCTCAAACGTTCCCAACGTGAAGCAGTTCTTTCACTTCACGAAGAGCATGTGAATGTTTTACATCCCCAAAACAGACAGGAACTCTCCTCTTCAGTCACACAGAGCTAAAGTATTTGTGCTTCACCTTTCCACAATTTTTTTTAAACAGTTATCATACCTGTACATTTGCCAAAAATTTGAGATGTTTGGTAATTATAAAATTAGACTTTTATTTACAGTTACACCTGGAGTTATTTATTAACTTCAGCATTCATAGACTACAGCATCAAACTCAACAACCAAAATTTACAAACATCAAAGTTTCAGTGGTGTAATAGTTCTCCTCTCCAACAGTTGTTCAGGAGTGAAAAAACATCTCCTTAAAGGTGGATGAGTTCAGGGCTAAATCTTTCAGGTCAGGACGGGCTGAAGCTTCATGTCAGAACTAATGCGTGTGGTTTCCTTACAGGGTGGTGAAGATCTTCAGACAGGTGTCTGAGAAGTTCTCTGTTTGACCTGCTTTGGTTCCTGTCTCAGTCTCTTCTTCTACTGGACACAACAGAGGATCACACACCAGGCCAGGTCTAAATTTACATTTATATTTACAGATTTAGGTCACAGAGGTGCTTGTTTCGCGTGTGTGTTACGGAGGGGGGTGGGAGGGGTATAATTGGGTTGCCACCAGATTGCTCATTAGGAGCCCATCCAAGCAAAAGTCCATTGGTGTGTTTTGCAATGATCTAGCCATCTGTTTTTTTCAACTCCTTTCTGGTTGTCTAAGTACATCCTTTGTCTCCTGGAGGTGTTGATGTGTACGTTTGGGTTTGCTGTGGTCAAAACGCTTCCTCTGTCCCAATTGGATCACCTTTGACTAATCCTGACGGTCACATGACTAAAGACTGATGCTGATTGGTTAGTCCGTGGTGCTCAAAAGTCTGACACAGCTCAGCATGGTCAGTTTGGGTAACAGTGGCCAACTGGCAAAGACTCTCAAAGATCAGGAGGGAATTTCTGTTAGCAGATTGTTTGGACTTTATGGAAACTGAAGAGAAATCAGGCAGGATGACTGAGTAACTGGGAAACAGTTAAGCAGCGATGACCTAACCAAAGATACTGAGGATACAGCTCAATGAATGTGAAGTGAGTTTATACTAGTTTTTTTTGTGTTTAGTGATGGAAAGAAAGCGTGTGATCTTAAGAGCTGATTTTTTGTGAAGTTTGTTGAATTGGATTAAGTTACAGACTTGTGAATAGCTCGTTTCTTAACTTGACGTTGGTAAGCCAAGATGTTTTGCTTATGTTTTAACTGTACTGAGATTGTTTTTTGAATAATCATTTAATCAGTTGAAAATTATCTTCAGGTTTTAATTTGACCTTCTACAAATTGCTTTAAATTATTGTGACACTTTTGGGTAGAGTAACAAGGGCATTAAAATATCTGATTCGGTCCTATTAAGGTGTAAACCACAGCTAAATTTAATATAATTGCCTTAGGGTTAACACTTCCAGTTGACTGAAGTCATATAAATGTACCATGACATCATATTTCTTCAAATTGTCATGTTTCTCCACATTTATTTTTAGTCAATGATTAGTCACTAATTGTTTTTTGCGATTACAATTAACTCAGGGTGCTTATTAGTGGTCTGTTTACTTCTCGTGAAGAAGTTTTGCGTCATTGTGTAGATTTGTGTCTCATCTAACCGCAGTACTTGCTCAAAGTATGAGTAAATGTCTTGTGCACTTCAACATGTTCAATACATTGGAGGAAATGCCTAAAAAAAAGGGGGGGGACTGTACTTGGAAATGACTCTATGCTAGGCTAGGGAGACTGGCACGATGCTTCCAGACTGTTGCCTTCTGATCGTTGATTACTGTTTCTATTGTTCTTTCATTTGTAATTCGCTTTGGATAAAAGCGTCTGCTAAATGCCTAAATGTAAATGTAAACAATGCTTTTTGTGTCTTCTTTAGATTTTGAATTAACAAACAACGCAAGAGACAACCAAAGCAACGCAAACCAAAGGAGATTATACCAAACAACCTAGCTACAAGATACGAGAATAACATCAGCTGAAAAGGAGGAAGGAGAGAGATCAAAACAATGAAGCTGGAGGCATCTCTAGAAGACATGAGTAACTGGAGAGAGCTGGACTTCGCCCTGAACTGCACCTATATTGTCCATGACCAAGCGTGTGAGCCCAGTTTTAGTCTGCCCAGGGCCATGACCTCCATTCCTCGCAATCTTACTTTCCAGTACGCTGCTGAAAACCAGGTACAGTACACGCTGATGTTTACACTACATTTCCAATTCCCCTGTTGCAACAGATGTTTTCTTAACTGGTTAGTCATCGTTTAACAGACACTTGTTCCCTTAAGGACCGCTTGTGCAACATTTCAATCACTGCAGGGACGTTTTTCTGAAGCAATTCATAACAAAATCAGGGCTTCACTATGGTGTTTAGGTTTAAAACCACTGGTGCTCGGTTGCTGATGTGTCTCACTACTTAAAGTTCTTCTTTATCTAGGTTGAACCTCCAAATTGTGTTTAACCAGCCTAGCCAGCTAACAATTTTAGGTTGCAAGAAGGTTCTCCTACGTTTCCGTTAAGTAACAAGCATGTTGAAGATGTTATTTTGAAAGTTTTAAGCACGTTCAAAATGTCCAGATTTTTAGACATCGTATTGCTTAGTTATAAGAACTTTATTTAAATATGTTTTTTAATTCTGTAATGTTTTTAAAACATTCCACTAACAACTTAAAAATAATGTTTTTGATTTATATGATATATAACATTAGAAAAATATTTTACTAACATTACTGCAAGAATGTTTTTGGTAACAGCTTTTACACTTGGTGTGGGGCCCCTGCTAGGTGGGGTTCAGTAGGTCAATGTGACGATGACACAATCATGTCCAGGTCAGGGATCAGAGCGATACAGGGCCCTTCAGGTTATATGGCCCTAAACAGCCTAAGCACATTAACTCTTTCTCTCTCACTCTCTCTCTCTAAATCCACACTCACTTCACTTTCCGGGAATACAATGACACTCATTCACTTATTGTGTATGTGTTATTGTTAGTGTGTGAGTACATACAGGTGTTATCTGCCTTATCTTATGTACTGTTTGGAATCTGAGGGATGTTGTAAAAACTGAATACAAACAAACTTTCAACTTTACACCAGCAAGATTGAAGTAAGATTACTGTACTGTCAACAAATGTGTGTTGTTTAAAATTCTACTTTTTTCTGTATTTGTTTGTTGCTCTCTCTCACTTTATTTTTCTTTCTCGCGTTCACACACATTTGACTTTGTCATTCTTCACTGCTTCCTGTGGTTTCTGACACCCCGACTTTATGCTATTCTGTTTGTTCTATGGATGATCAAATTTCCTCCCTTACAGGTGAAAGTCAGTTCCTCTTTCTGTACCCTTCTGCTTGCTTTTATATTTTATCACGCTAAAGGTGTGAAATTGTGGTCATTAGCTTCAAGAGGATGTGCACACACAATTCTGTTCTGTGTTTTATGCAAAACAAAATGCATAATGCTAAGACAAAAAAGGCAACGCAACCCAAGATTTTTTGAACGTTTAGTTAAGACTTTGCATCTTTCCTTAAGCACAATTGCTTAAGGAAAAAATCAAATTTGATGATTTTTTTTTTTAATTTACAAATGCGAATGATTTCCAAATGAAGTCAGAAAGCTAACTAGCGTTTCTCTCATCCCTTTCTGATTCACACAGTGTTTTATCTCTCTTGTTCCTGTTCTCTCTCTCTCTCTCTCTCTCTCTCATCTTTTCCCACGCATGGCCCTCTGTTCCCAAGCACAGAGCTAAAAACAAACATGCCCTTGAATACAAGAATAAATTTCCTGTCTCGAACCACCGAAACATGTTTAAAAACACTGTCGCAAGAGGATGCGTTTATTATAACGCATTTCCACTATTTACAGCTGCTTTATGTCCCCAAAGCAGCACGCTAGCTGAAATATACAACTAAAACTAAATGCATTGCACACTTCCCATTTCTGAGCGACCCATTCCGCGTGCCTCCATCCACGCTGCTGATTCTGTGAAATGCTTTGCTCTTACGCTGCTAATGGCTTTAGTAACGGACAGGAAAACCCACATCCTTTGAATGTGTCAGTTCCCGGAGGGCCTCAGAACCTGACAAACTTTTTTATTGGAAGACAGAGAAGAGGAAGGAGGGAAGTTAGGGGTGTTGGAAAGCTAGTCTCGATCATGACTAGGCTGCTGCTCATCGGCTGCGTAGTTTCTGCGATGCATACATTCCAAAGTTTCTATAGTTGTGATGCCTACAGCTGCTTTAATGCATTTTTTCAGCTTGTAGGGAGGAAGAGAAAGTGAAAAGTCTGATGGCATGCAAAGGTGACTAGCAGTGCTGATGCCATTACAATGAGTTGAAACTTTTTAACTTCATTGCAAGCAGCGAAGAACTGAAAGTAACACGTTAGATTTGTAAGAGATATTAGTGGGCAACAGGCACCACTTTTACACAGACACAGAAACACATTTACTTTTGCTGTCTGAATGAGGAAATATCATAGGCCTGTACTGATTTTATGTAAAGCTAATCATACCACTATATAATTATATGGAATAGCATTATAGAACTTTATATATAATAATATATAGATATAGAATCATAAATATATAAACATACACACACAAATACATATACATATTTATTTGTGTATATATATGTGTGTGTGTGTGTGTATATATGGTACTTGGATTGTGAAATGGGGTTTATTGACAATGCTCCTTGACCCTTAGCTTGGCCCTGTGTCTAACCAACGGGGGGGGGCACGTGGCAGATGGGGTTATCTGTGACGGGGAAAGACACACACGCACACTTATAGAATCTCAGCCAAAGGAAGTAGGTTAAGCTTGACTGATTAACTTTCGTTTGGACTGAAGCTTCTAGGCAGAAGATCCTTGGACAGCTTGGGGGGAGTTGTGAGGGGCTCATGTTTAGATAGAGGGTTGAGCGCTTTAGTTTGTGCGTGGGGTGGCGTCGTGGCGTCGGTTTTGTCAGAGTGATACTGACTCCTCCACCCCTCCTCTTACTCCATAAACCCTCTTTAAGCAGTTAATCACTAAAGACCAACCAATTAGTCACGCAACACTAACAACACACAATTCTACTGTCACAGCGGCTCTCGTCTCCAGCCAATGACTGTCCCTATATAGCCTCCAACCCTTTTGCATCTTCCAACATTTCTAAGGCTGGTTTCAACCATTATAAAGCTGCTGAAATGGGGGGATCAAGTAAATACTTAGTCTTAGACCTAAAAGTGGTCTAGTTGCACTTATAGGCTAAAAATAAAGTCAGGCAGGGTTTCTGATCATGGGTGGGCACCAGCCACCAAACCACAAGGTGACCTATATACAGGCCTATAGATTCTGATCATGGTTTCTGCTGAGCATTGAGATTGGACCACCTGCTCCATCCTCTAATTCTTCTGTTACTCTGTGCTTTTTTTGTCTTTTGTTTTCCTTAACACTTTCTCCCCCCTCCTCAAACTCGCCCTTAAAATCACAGTAAGTTTGTCAATGCTATGCTGTTTCTTACCAGCATGCTCACGAGAGTCTGTGTTATTGAGATGTTTCTGCCTGGTCTGTTTCCAAGTAGAGCAGAAAAAGTTTGTTATCTCATTAACCTGCAAAATATGTTACCTTGGGTTACCTATGACACTCTGTGTGGGTCGTCTCTAAACGGCCATGCTTCACTAAACTCATAAAATGCACTTCCTGTTTTAAATAAATAGGTCATTAATCATTTCTTAATTTTGTCTCTGATAAAGTTAAATGATAAGTGTCTCTGTTTACTCCTGCAGGTGGCTGGTGTGTTCAGCAAAGAGTACATACCTCAGGGTACACGGTTCGGACCCTTACAAGGTGTCATCTACACCAAAGACAACGTGCCCCCACAGACCAACAGGAAATACTTTTGGAGGGTGAGTGACTTCATTGCTGATGTAATGCATGAGGGACACTTTTCTGAGGAGAGCAAAGTTGCTAAACCGGTCATGAATGACTTTCCAGAGAATTTAAGTGGAAACAAACCGGAAACACATTCAATCATGCTCAGATGCAAATACTATATGCTTTTTATCCCAATACAAAAATACAAAAAACCCTAGCTCACAATGTTAGGTTGTACAAATGTTTTCCTAATATTACTTAACAAAGAACATAAAAAACGCTATTTTGAAAGTTTTTAGATGTTGTGTTAACATTATTGGTTATAATGTTATTCACACTTCTTTATTCTGGAACGTTTTTAAAATGTTCCACTACCAACCTAAGAATAACTTTTTTGATATCATATATACCCTTACAAAATGTGTTGCGTTACTGGAAGAACATTTTTTGATAACTGTGAGAGAACTTTTAGAGAATGTTAGCGTATGTTCTGAGAACGTTCCCTTTTAGCTAAATACTCTTTTTTTTTTTTTTTCTTTTTTTTTTCTATCGTTGAAAAGTCAAAGATTTACTTGGAAAACACAGAGGAAGCCCTGAGAGATTGTTATCCTGTTTGTTGTGGATTTCTGCTTTGTTCTCATACTCATGGTTTACTCAGCAGAAGTTCTGAGTATAGTTATTGTGAAACCCTGTCAGGATAGCGCAAGTCTTGGTTTGTGGCCAGATTTTAGAGAAGTCAGATTCTACACAACCTACACAACAACATGCATACACAATCACTTTCCTTTGTGTTATGTCGCATGTATGTGAGGCATTACATTTTTGTTGTCGCATCGGCATGCATGAACTTCAGTCTCTTTATCTCCTTGCCAAGGTGACCAGATACCGTGTCTGTTTTTGTTTACATGTGTGGGTCAGCATGTGTATGTAAACGTGCGGCGGCACGCCCGCATGTTTGGTAGCGCGTGTGTGTGCTCGCCGTAGGTACGTGCAATTGTGTGTGTCACCGTGGGTTTTCCTCTGAGCTGTGCTTTCCTTACTCCATTTCCTGTAAATCCATACCGACTTCCTGTTGGCATTGAAGAGATAATGCTTAAAATGTCACATGATATAAAGGCAGGTGAACGGCATACGAAGGGCGGTCAATAAGGGTGAAAGTTGTGTTTGAGTCTTTCCAGGGTGTAGCTGATAAACATCTGTGAGTGTCTAAGATAGTGGAGCTATACATGCCCTGGCACGTCAAAGCAGTAAATTTCCCCGCATACAAATGAGAACGAGAGAGGGTGGAGCAAGAGGCGGAGATTAGTGTGTTTGGGAGCATGTGTAAAAAGTCTGCTGCTTTTATAAAGAGCTGACATCACCGACAGAGTTACTCACACATCTGATCTGAAGCCACACAAACACACACACACACTTTCGCAGGTTAGAGGACAGAAACGAGTTGATATAATCAGCTGTTGGAAGAGCGTTCTGTTCATGGCAGAGGTGAAGAATAATTTATTACAACTTAAACTCATTTACAGAATGTCACTAAATGTGATCTGGATATTTCAGCTGAACTTAATTCTGTGCAGATGATGTTGCTCTGCATTAGAACTAATGTCTTTTTTTCTTCATCAAGATCTACAGGGGTGGTCAGCTACACCACTTCATCGATGGTTACGATGTACAGCGTAGTAACTGGATGCGGTACGTCAACCCAGCGCACTCGCTGGCCGAACAGAACCTGGTGGCCTGTCAAAATGGCCAGGAGATCTTCTTCTACACCATCCGACCTGTGGAACCGAACCAGGAGCTGCTGGTGTGGTACAGTCCAGAGTTCTCCCAGAGACTGTGCGGCCAGCAAGAGCAACCCGACAGCCTGAAGCCAAGTGAGTCACCAGCTCTGGTTTTATCCCGATTTTTGGGGAATTGGGCAGGAATTGGGGAATTGGCAGAGTTATTCTGTGGATTGTGAGATGTTTGGGAATGGTTGAATGCTGGTTGAATGGTTTTGGTGTTTCTCTCATCTCTCATGATACTTTCCACTGTGAAATTTAAACTAACTAAAACTGAAAACAAATTTATTGACTAAACTTTGCACTTAAATCTATTCATTAAACTTTTTGTGTAAATTTAGTAACTGAACTTTGTACTTAAATGTATTGACTGAACGTACTATTGAAATTTAGTGACTTAAGGTTTTACTTAAATTTAGTGACTACAATTTTTACTTTAATTTTGTGACAAAACGTTTGGCTTTTTTAATTTTTTTTAATTTTAAATGTTTTACTTAAATTGAACAGAAAATTGTTGATATAAAGTCCAGTGATAAATGCTTAGAAAAATATTGTAGATCGCTGAGTATAAATTATTTTGATACGTTCAGTGAATGGACACAAATCTGTTCTTTAATAACAATGAAAACATTTGTGATGCTGTCGTCTTCTATCTCTTCCCTTTTCTATTTTTTACATCTTTCTCAGTCAATTTCTTTTGCTTTCTCTCGCTCAGTCTTTAAGACAATGGCATTAGTCATCTTAACTACCTTTGTATTTTGCCCCTCCTGTGTAGACTCACACGAGGGTGAGATCTGTATCTGCGTTTGTTTTGCGCCTGGCATCTGTTCTTATCTGTCCACGAATCAGCTGATTTCTCTGAAGGACGATGTTTTACTGCCGTTATCTGAAGAGATCATTTTGGGCACCCTTGATATTCATCTGTGCTCTTATGTTAATGTTATAGTGAGACACTGCATGAGTATTTTAAAACAGGTTTTAAATAATCAAACATATATGCATATATCTATATGTATATGTATATATACTGTCATTATGATCAACAGTAACTCGGTCCTTAAACATCATGAGACGTTCTCTGAAGGCTCCTAAGCAATGAAAGTGACAATTGTTTTGTGTACGGAGCTGTGTGTGTGTGTGTGTGTGTGACAGCTGTCTGGATATTTCTGTCTGTAGGGGCATCTTGTGATTGTACCTTTATCACACAGATTCAATCTCTCATTGACACTGTGCTATTTCCTGTCTCATTCATTCCGCGGCATTTGTGTGTCTGTGCGTGCGTTTCTGTCTGCTATTGTTAAGGCCCATTACCTGAGTCATGTTGACACACACGCTCCAGTCTTGAGACATCTTAGTGATGCTTTAACTGAACTATTACACCCAATTATTAAATATCCCTCTTCAGAAAACCTCAGACAGTGAAGCAATGTTGCCTTTCCCATGAGCCTCGTCTTGTCTGTTCTGTCAAGTTTTACTTCCTGTGTGAGGCTCAGAAAATCAGTATGTTAAGTTTTACAAGTAGTAATGATAGTGTGTGAACTAGTGAATAATATATATGTATATGTGTGTTTGTTCATATAGATATTTGCAAATCATTGTTTTATTCACTGTTATATTCAGTAAACAGTCTGAATACTCATATACACACACACACACTCATATATACATATACATCCACGTGTGTGTGTGTGTGTGTGTGTGTGTATATATGCACTTTTTCTCTCCTATTATAATTGCTGAATATTAATAAGGAAGTTACATTTTGCTTTGAGCTGCTGTGTTCATCTCAAATATACATTTTCACTTTCCTCACGGTAGTTAGGAAATGCCTGTAAAACTCGATGATGCCTGTAAACGTAGCATCAGATTGGTTCACATGGGGTTTGAGGAACCAAGTTTTGACCACAAGGGTAATAATGTGTTTGTGTAATCTTCCCATCGCTGTGTGACACAGTCGAGCTCTGTGCCTCTCTCCATGATATAGCAGGTTTTGTCTGAGTCACGGCAAAGGTTACTGAAAGCGGCTAGCTGTTGTGGCTTTCTTTTTACAATCTCTAGAGCAAAAGGACAGTAATAATCGGACCTTATCTCAATTCCCTGTACAACAGTCAGTAACAGTTAGCGCTGAAGCGACGTTGGAGAATTTGTTTCTCATGGTTGAGGACATCTGCTCCTCGGGTGACTCAGAGCAGTTTCTGAGTGAGAAATGCCGTCGTGACACGAGTCTCCTTTCTTCCGATACATACATATACCCCCCCACCTCACAAACATACACACGCCCACACTACAAACACCCACACGGTTGTAATCTAGGTGCTGCGTGAAAACGCTACTATCTGTTTGTCAAATAGAAACCAGTCAGATATCTTCTGCCTGTCAGCTTTAAACTGAAAGAGCTGCCATTTACCATAAGTGAGTTTCTGAGGGGGAAGGATATGAGTAGGTGTATGACTTACAGGCATGTTTGATTAGCGATTGAGCACTGTGAGCATGTAGACCCCGAAGATACGTGTACATGCGTGACAGAAAAATGAGTGAACGATTAGCGATTAAAGAAAATCTTTTCAAAGAGTTTCATACTTAGTTTTTCACGCTTCATCTGACGCTGTTCTGACGTTTGTTTTTCTCTGTTTTATTTTTCAAGCAGAGCACATACCTGATACGGCATCATACGAGTACCTGAAACAGCCCCTACCTCAGTATACCTACTATCCCAAACAGCCCCCTAGCCCACGCAAACTTCAGAGTGAGGGAGAGGAAGAGGAGGTGGAGGTGGACGAAAAGATCGACGTGGAGGTTATTGAGAGGGACACACCACCCGACACACCAGATGAGCAGGTTGTAGATTTCAGCAACAAGGTCTTCAAAGTTGTTCCACCAGAGCCTGTACGTTCTCCACCACCGAACCAGAAGGAGCTAAACATGAGCACTCATCCGTACCCCACCCTCTCTCCACCACAAGAACTTCCTCTTCATTTGCATGGTCTTTATAGTCATCATGAGGGTCTGATCTCATACCCTTCATTGCCCTCACCGAGACCTCTGCATGCTCCGTATCCCCTTTTATCTCCATACAACCCCCATTATCCCCAACTGCTGTTGCCTCCATATTCCCCTCCCTTCCCTTCTATGTTGCCATCTAAAGGAGGTCTCCGGTACAACAGCTTTCTGGGTAATGATGGTCTGTCCTACCCCTCCATACCCCAACCTGGTCTGCTACCTGTTACTTTGCCTTATCCTACCCCAATTCATGGAGGTCTGAAAGAAAGAATCCCAAATACTCCACCAAGAGGAGCTCCTGCGACTCCAGAACTTTCCCCTCAGCCCAAGCACTCCCTCCAGCAAACCCCACAGAAGCCCGTTTCTAAACATGAGGAGGCCATCAACCTCAGCCTGGCTATACCCAAGAGCACCTCACCCATGTCCTCCTCTTCCTCACCTGCCCCTGGGTACAAATCTCTCCCCTATCCACTCAAGAAGCAAAATGGCAAAATCAAGTATGAATGCAACGTCTGCCTCAAGACATTCGGTCAGCTGTCCAACCTCAAAGTGAGTAGAGTCTTGTTTTCCATTCCTGTTTATTATGTTCTTACATATCTTGCTTTAAAGCTGCTATCCGTAACTTCAGTTACAATTCTACTTCAGTTACAATTCCTTTTTTTTTTTTTTGCACATTTTTAAGTCAAATAAAGTCAATCTAATATTTTCCAGGAAAACTGACACCTCAAATTCTAATTAATTTCCTAACCTATTTTATTTAGGTTAGGGAGTAAGGTTAGGAGATCATTTTAAACACTGATCTGTTATGTAATGACTTTCAGAAAGTTTCTGATTGCAACCTTAAAGTTCAAAGCATATAGAACTTTTATATATTCTAAGCATTATATATATATACATAGGTTTATGTATAGTTAAATATAACTATAATACATCATGTATATAGTAAACTATAAAATCTAGCTATAACTAAATTCAATGTGTGAATTCAATCTGAAGGTGCACTTGAGGGTCCACAGTGGGGAAAGACCATTCCAGTGTAACCTGTGTAAGAAGAGCTTTACCCAGTTAGCTCACCTCCAGAAACATCACCTGGTCCACACAGGAGAGAAACCTCATGAATGCCAGGTAAATTCCTACAGGTGCCATATCTGTGAATGAGGCAGGAGATAAAAGGCATTGAATGACAGTTATACCCTGTTAACACACAATGACGCACACCCACAACACAGCTTATCACTCGCAGAACCTTCACCTCGTCACTCCTGTTTCCTTAAAGAGAAAATACTTGGTTGAACAGTAACTAAAGAGGGTGTGACAGTGGCGTCAGCCCGTGCTATTCATCTATCTTGACCACTAAAAAGAAAACACTCCATTAATGTTAAAACGCGTCTGGCTCTCTGTCTACATACCAAAGTGACAACACAGCAATTATGTAATGTGACAACAACGCCGTCTCTGTTATCTCGTTCCCCTTTGAGGGTATGTCCACATGAATAGTTTTGAAATGCTTTTATGTTTTCAAAAATTGTTTGCCCACACGAAACCTCTATAAATGCCTTTGTGCGCATGCGAAAGTTTATGTCCTGTCACATGACTAAACAAACAAGCTGTCATTTTATCCCTGTTTTACCCATTCACACAAAAAACAAATTGTTTTTAAACTCTGATGTAAACAAAATGATCAATTTTAAGGCTCTTTTATAATTAAATCACTTCAACTGTAAAGATGTAACATTCTGTATTCAATAAAGTGCTACATAAATAAAAGTGACTTGACAAATTGCAAATGTATGAGTGTGAACACAGTGTGAAATAAAGTTGAATCCTCTTTTGCTTCTTCACAGGTGTGTCACAAACGCTTCAGCAGCACCAGTAACCTGAAGACTCACCTGCGTCTGCACTCGGGAGAAAAGCCCTATCAGTGTAAACTGTGTGGTGTAAAGTTCACCCAGTACATCCATCTCAAACTCCACCGCCGTCTGCACAGCTCTCACGACCGGCCTCACTGCTGCCAGGCCTGCGCCCGGTCCTTCATCCACCGCTTCTCCGTGCACCTTCATCAGCGCTCGGGTTGCTGTCCCGCCGCCCGTCCCGACGTCCCAGAGATGAGACGAGCAGCAGAGCTGGTGGAGCGATTCGACGCCAGTCACGAGGCCGAGGCTCTGCCTGAGAGCGCTGGAGAAAGCCAGGTGGACGCCACTCTGGAGAAATGGCTGGCCAGACATTTGGAAAGCGGTGAGGGAAAAGAGGACCTCGGGGTCCTCAAAGCTTTTGCTTCAGTGCCACATAGGGTCACCAGCACGGGCCACCACCAGGAGAGAGCCAGTGTGGTGCACTTCAACCATCGATCTTCTATTAAGACTGAGGAGGAGTAGATGTGGGAGAATAGCTTTTTCAGGTCTTTCAGACTCTCCCCTGACCCCCCAAAACAAAATGCTATCTATGCACAGGGCATTTTCTAGTTGACACCAAAAATGCTCCCTTTTACAGGGATGAAACGCAAAGAAAAGAGTGAACCAAGCCAATAAGAGCCACACCAAACAAATAGTGTTTCCAAAGACTTGAGGAATGCGTGAAGTTTGAGCTTCTATGCTTTGACCTGTTGTAGAATGAAGATGTGATCATAATGTCCTTCAAACATCTGCTTTTCATATGACGTAAACGTCTGTTTGTGTGAGTTTGTCTTAACTTATTTTTGTTGAAGTTTTCTTTTGTTAAGCACTGTATCAGATGTGTTTTAATGCTTGTTTATTTGTGTACTTTTTATGTTTTTCCTAAAACATCTGGCTCACATTGTGAGTACTTCTGAAAATTCCTCTTCAGTCTGTTTTCTTAATTGGGATACTCAGGAATAATTTGTTAATCCCGCTATGGACACTATGTAACAGTTTCAGATGGACAAGGTGTTTCCCAACCATTCCAAGTGTAAACGAACAATGTTTTTGTGATGCAAATAGAGTATGTGTGTATAATTTGTACCTGTTTTGCTGGCAGTAGTGTAAGTTTCTTTTTAAATCCTGTAAAGTGATAATTCACTGTAGCTTCTTGTCTTTGATTTACAGAACTTGCTTTTTAATTCGTTTTATTTTGACCCCCTTTCGACATTGGAAAGACAAAATGCCTCGCTTTTTATTTAATATTTAAACTGAGAGTAAGATGCTTCTTGTTTTGTTAGTTTTATCTGATGTTACATGGTTGTGTCTGCCGATGTTTACTGTTGTTTCTTAATCCAAACAAGTATTTTTAGCACTATGAAAGTATCCAAAAATAATGTAGCTGGAACTGAAATTGCCAATCATCTCCGATGAAGATTGCAAGATACGTCTTCCTTTACAAACTACAGATGCAACCGTACCTCGTTCTTAAAAAAATGAAATTGTTAGCTTTATATTTTGTGCTCTTTTAATTTATTTAAAGTCGGCACTGGAAAAAGCAGGACCTAGATCCAAGTGCTGGTGATTCTTAGCTATCACAGGGTTTAGAAATGAGACATAAACGTAGTGACTTTTGTACAGTTTGTTTTGTTACCCTAGCTTAATGTTGACTCTGCAGTCTAAAAGATGTTGAGACTTTATACGTGAGAAATTATTTTTGACAATTTTTATAATGTAGCACATTAAACATTACTTCTCTAACTCTCTGTGTTGATGATCTCACTGTGTCAACAGAATCGACTTTTCACACCCACATGCTCTTACAACTCCCTCAGGCTTGTTTTTTGAAAGTCCCACACAGCTCTGGCCTCTGTGGTCGTATTTCTAGAAAGTAGAGGAACTGAAATTGTTACTCATCAGTCAGGGCTGCACAAAAATGCCCACCGTCACATGAAATGCTGATGTTCACATTGACATTAAAAACATAAAACCGCCTATTTACTTTTACCTGCTGCTACCGTACCATGATTTACAGTAAAAGCACAGTTACAATTGTACAATTACAGAAAACAAATTTAAATACAGTTATTCAAATACACAAAATACAGGTTTTTAGATTAGCACTCCTCAGCTGTCAGAATATAATGGTAGCAGTTAATATATTTCATTAGTAAAGAAACTTTGACATCACATGACGTGGTTTTCCTGTAGCTCAGTTAGTGTAGCTTTATGTTAGCAGCGCAAAGGTCGTGGTTTTGATTCCCAAGGAGAACATCTACTAAACAATTGTGTATTTTGTCAAGTAAGTCAATTTTGCTACTGTTTAAAACACTGGAAGTTGTTGCAGTGTTGATCACATTAAACAGCTAATCGACTAGCATGTTTCTACTATATATGTGTTCAGTTTAAAAGCTGTTTCTGACTTCTGCTCAACACTTGCTCAGACCTGCACTTTCACTCTTCCAGTCTTTGAGTTGTAAGCAGGTAAAACTGTGGCCCGATCGACACAAATGTCAGTAACAGGAGATAAGACGTTTACAGTAAGAAATGGCTCATGTTGTCTCTGAGTTCTGTCATAACCTCCCCTCGATCACACACACACACACATACATACATATGACGGGGGAGTCCCACCCACCACACACACCTCAGACCAGAACAAACACACCTCAGGGTATGTGTGTGTGAGGGAGAGAGAGAGAGAAAAAGAGAGCGAGAGACTACAAGCGTGAGATAGAAAGAGAGAGTGTGCGGTGTAGACATCTGTCAGTAACAGCATGTCAAACCACTACTTTGAATACATCTGAGAAGTTACAAGAGGCCCATTTATGGAAGAAAGGTGCAAAACATATGAAAACATACCACAGAAAGAGTGGAACTCAACTTGCTGTAAATGACATGCAGAGAGAGAAAGAGAGTGAGTGAGTGTGTGTGTGTGTGAGAGAGAGAGAGAGAGAGAGAGAGAGAGACTCACACACGTACTTGCATTGCACTTCCTGTGCAGACCTAAAACATTATGCATTTAGTAATTGCTAGGAAGTCATTCTCTGAAACCCAAAACCTTAGTTCCTGCCAAGAGCCAGAACAGCACAAAGGTACCAAACTTTTGATTTAAAAAAATGGTCTTTGGCACCTGCATTGAGCAGACATACAAAGGAACTTCCAAGTAACACAGACAAGTTGAACTGGAAATAAACTTGCAAACTAAAATTTCCTTCTAATAAACAATAATGAATAAAATAGTTTTTGTTTCTAAATCGAATAATAAAACTTAGTAGTCATTGGCTAATTAAATCTAATTTCCTTTATTCTGGAGCTCCTTTAGGTACAATCAAAAATATGTTGGACTTGTTTAACTTTCTATCTCTTATTATTAAAAGGAAAAAATATAACACAAGATTTATAAAATACACATTATACTTTAAATAAATAGTTGCAGTCTGTACCTCCAGCTAACAATGCATTTATTCAAAACAATACTGAAAGGACAAACACTGCAACGTTATGGGAAAAACATAAGTACCCCTTGGTCCTGACCTTTAAAATGGTTTCACCATTTTTGGCTGTATGGTTCCATAAAGAATCTTTAACATCCATAGAACCTTTCTGTTTCTCAAAAGGTTCTTTATAGTGGGAAAAAAGGGATTTTTAGACTAAACAGCGCTAAAAAATAAATGGTTCTTTTAAGAACCTTTGACTAAATAGTTGTTTGGGGAACCAAATATGGTTCTCCTACGGCATCGCTGTGAACCTGTATTTTTTTTAAAAATGTAGTTGCAGTCTTTAAAAAGGGAGTTTATTTTTTCAGGACATGGCCCTTGTTTGACAATTTGTTTGTATCTTGCTTCATGAAAATGTTTTGAAATACTGAAATAAAACAGTGGATCTCAGATCTTATGGGAAGTTTAATATGTAACTTAGGCCAAGCATCACAGAACATGAATTTGCCACATATTATTCAGGTTTTCAGGTATTTGAAAACCTTCAGTGGTGATGCCAAAATCTTCATAAGGGTCTGTAGCATCTACCCACGCATGACAATAGATTCCAAGGGTGGTGTGAAGCATCAAGGTTAGAGCTTCATAATGTTCAACATCCTAAGTCAAATACAAACAGAAATAATTAACAACAAATTGGGGGGAAAGGACAGTTGGTTTTAAATAATGGTACAATAGCTGTTTAAAAATGTCAATAATTTATCATGTACTCCTTCAGGAGGTAATAGCAAAGGCTTTCATGCATTCATATTCAAAAGTGACAAATGAGCATTAATTTGCAGTTTGCTTTTTAGACTTGTTACTGTACCTCTAAAGCTTTAATCATCATTAAACAGGTTATTTCAATGTGTTATTTCCATGCACCATTGCTCAAAAGTGGAATCGCATTAACTTTGCCCCACCTAGTGCTATTAAGAGACAAAAGATTATAATTTTATAAAGCATACAATCATTCAACTAAATAATTCAACTAAAAGCCTGAAATTGTCAATTAATTTTAAAAAATGTTTTAAAATGTTAATTTAAAAATGTTTTTTTTTTGCTATTCCGTGACATTCCTAGACGGTTAGCCAGAACATTCCATTATATCATGAGCTGATGAGCTGTTATTATATCTCTGACTACAAGAGAATTGAAAGTTGAACTGTATGCCATCATTTCCAGAGAACCTGAGACTTTCAGAAAAGCCACATTCAGAGATTATTTACCATTCCAAACCAACAAAACACTAACTTATCTCTGCCTTATCTTCCCTGTCTCTGCAAGCGTCTTATGAACAATACAGAGGAACCACCTTTACTTTTTGATTTCTGTATTTAATGTGTGTTATGCAACAACAAAACAGCCTCACTGTTTTAATATGGAGAATAATTTTGGTTGGATTATTATGCAGTTTAAAACACATTTACCATTAAACGTCTGAAACACCTTGAAATGCCATAATGCACAGTAGAGGTTTGCTGAGCAAGTTTTACACTACTGAAGTACATACAGTATGGCTTATGTTACCAAAAATACCTTTGAATTATTCTTTGTGTATTTCCTTAACAACCCATCTGTAATATGTCTCAAACAAAGATAAAAAAACATAGAAACTGACAAGTCACGCTGTTAAATGTGTGGGTGACAGTACAAAGAGCAGGAAAACTCGAACATCGAACATGTAAATAATGCACACTATCTTTTGTAGTCAAATACCAGCGTAACGCTACACTGCATTTTCACTTTTCCTTCTTCAACTCTGACTCAAAAACCTAACAATTATTTTCTTTTATGATTGAGTTTAATATACATCCTTACGCAATAAAAGCTCATCACATTTAATGTCACTGCAAACTTCCTTATAGTTCTGTTACATACAAGAACATGCTCAGTGTATGATGAATTGTTTCAGGGCTTGTTTCAAGAGTTATAAAACATGATTGGCACACGCAGTCTAAAATTGAAATTCCAAATAACTGTGTGACCTCGTACTGTGTAACAGGGTGGAGTGACTGACATTGTGTTTCTTATTAAATACTTTCTTGTTAGTTTAAATTGTATAAATGTTGTTATGTAATTCCATCATCTTTGCAAAACAAACACACCAAGTGAATATTCAAATGCACATTGTGTATTTCCGTGCTCAACAACTTAAACAAACTTACTTAACCTTATACATTTACATTTTTATTTTATTTATTATATTGTATTTGGGTAATGACATACATTGCATTCATCAGATGTGAATTACAGACATACATGTATTCAATAGCGTGTTCCCTGGAAACCAAACCCATGAAACGAATAGCGTCTGCAGATCCCCCAAGTTGATATACAGTAGCTGCAAATGAACTGAAGCATGAGACAACAGATCGACAAATCATAATAAAGCTTTTCATGTGGCACACGCTCAGGTGAACCTGCTGACTGTAACATCTATCTGTCATCGGCACTTGCCAAAGGCTGTCAGAAGTCATGCGGCTCAGCCAATCAGTGATTTTAAAGCAGCGTGCTTGTCTAAAATTACCACCTAAGGAAACTGGTTTTGGGCATCGTAACATCATGCCTAATTATCCAGACTAAAAAAAGTTACTAGCAACCAAGCAAATATTTACTAAGAACAATGTTTTCTGAAGAACCTGAGTCATAAGTTAAAATAATAAAAGAAAATGGATATTTAATTTAGTTTCTCTTTCCAAAAAGTCCTTTCCCCCAATCCTCGAACCACCAACACAAAATTATGGAACATCGTAACCAGCTATTTTAGATTATAAGAACATTTCCCTAACGTTTTCATTAAGCAACTAAAATGTTAAAAATGTTATTTTGAACACTCAAAATATGCAGTTTTTAGACATTGTATTATAGTTATTGCTTGGTTACAAGAACAATATGCAAATCTTTTTAAATTCTGTAACTTTCTTAACGTTCCACTAACAACATAAGAACATTTGTGATATATATGACATATAACGTTAAAAAACGTTCTACTAATGTTACTGCAAGAGCTTTTTTATGAGTTTAAGAAAACTTTGAGAGAACTTTCAGGGAACATTAGCCAAAGTTTCAAGAACATTCCCTGTTAGCTGGATTAGTGGATGGGATGTTACACAAACCTTAGATTTCTGATTTCTGATGTTCATTAGTTGCCTGCCTTCATATACTTCTTGCAAAGTCCGTATTTTTTAGCTTTTGGATAAATCGTATTTACATTATCACAAGGGACTGACCCAATATTCTGTGTGGTGCATGTAAGATGATTTTGGCTGTCATTACATACGACTTCCAGACCAGGTATGCCTGCAAAAATGTCACACCTCTGTTCCAGCTCTGAGGAAATTTTCAAGGCATACTTCTAAAACCAGTTCTGAAAACTCTCAGAAGAAACAAGACTTACATGGAATTTTGGTAACCGTTTATCAAGGCTTACCCTCACACCGGCAGCATTGTTTTGGCAATGACATTGATTGATGTTTTCACCAGCAATCACATTAACCTTATGATAACTGGACCATGAAACCAGATTCTTACCTGCATGACATTCAACATGTGAACTTTTATTTCTAAAGGTCTGGACATGCCCTGGCATGTCAAATGAGCAATATTGTTCTGTTTTTCTCATTATAGATTAGTCATCAATGTTTGACTTATGACTTGCTTGATTTTGAAAGTCTAAAGTATCTAACCGTTTTTGGCCGGATACAGTCGTGCACCTGCTACTGTTTGTAAGTGTAATTCACAATGGTCACATGTTTGATCAGTCTTGCATACAAGCGCTCTTTCTTTGTGCTCACACGTTTGTTGCCAAGAACATAAACAGAAATTAATTGTTGTACTGATATTTATTTTCATCAAAGGCAACAACAAAACCACACGTTATTTTATTGATATAAGTGTTAACAAAAAGAAACAATATTTCTGAGTTCACAGACATAAACAGAACAGAATAAATCTCGTAATTTCAATCCTTTCAAAACACGCAGCATGACGGGTGTGTTTCTGCAAAGATGCTTGTCGGATTTCAAGTCACAAATATAGAAATTTTTAAGCGTGTTGGCCAAAACCTGAATGGTTTTCTTTACTGTTGAAATCATAGCATACATCCAGCCTTTTTAGAAGGTATAATGTTTAAACAGTGTAGGAAGCACAAGGCATCCTCATCTTACTCTATTTGTGTTCACCAATAACAAACTCAGAGTATTAGGAGTAAGATTTGCTTTAATGTTGCTCTATCTGCCGATCAGTGAGTGTCATTACAACTGTTGTGTCCAATTTTTTTTTTGAGGAGTTTTTTGCCTGCAATATAGAGTTATGAACACAAGGTTACGCTATTGCTCCTAACAATGTTAATGTTACTCTGTCTCTGAGAAAGCTTTCATTGTAACACCTTAAAATATACCGCCAAATAGTAGAAATAGATTTTTCCAAGAGTTTTCAATATGCCAAGAGTTTTCAAGAGAGAAAGGATTGTTAGGATTGTCTTTCTTTGATGAAACGTGTCTTACATAAACCTTAACGCCAATAGGTTTTTGTTTCTACAGTAAAGCTGTGTTGATTTGAGTTTAGCCATAATTGAAAATAAAATAGAGATGTATTCAAACAAACACTGTAAATGCAAAAAATATTTCTTATACAGTTTAAATTCCACAATAATTTATTGTTTTATTGTAAGAATTAATGTTGTTATTTTGTTATCCGTGATGCCTTAATACTTTTAGGTCATGGATCAATGCCAAACGTTTAGATTAATGAGGATGACAATGAAGTATAAAGAAGCTTCACTGAACTAGACCATGAACTGAATATTTTCTCGTCAATCCTGTTTTTCAATCAGTCATTTAATAATAAACGCTGCGTTAGTAATTCAGGCTTAATGTGCTATTTTGCAATTAAGACCGAAACTAAAGTTCACATTTTAGTTATAATGTGTATAAACCCGAAATACTTGGTTCTTATGCCATGATGCACAATTTATATGAGTGAAGTTTACTCACAAAATTTCTTTGATGTTAGTAGGTTAGTTCACGGCAGTTTTGAAGACTTCCCTTACATGCATTAAAACACGCCAAACCACACATATGACTAGTTAAAGTTTATTTAGTTTATGTTTTTATATTTTACTAGCAGCCTAACCATTGCGGTTGTAGTCTGTTATGGTTTCCCTCACTAGGAATGTTTAACTTGAATCAAATTAAATTTAGCTCAAATCCCTAGAGCCATGTTTGCATAAACCTACACTTATCTCTCACATGCCTTTGTGTTTTGATCTGGTATGTAACACATACTGAAATATTATATGATCTTCACTTGGTGGGTGAGGGCGTTTCTCCCTCTGGGTTTGCTGGGAGACTATGACTGCGTCTCAAATCTAATGCGCAGCCTACCTAGGCAACATTTTTGGGCGTCGTGAAGGCGTGCAGCAGCTCACTCTGCTGATGACCTACATGCGATCTAGGTAGACAGCTCACTCGGTTTTAAAACAGAGGCAGGTTCGTTCATAAGAAAGAGTTGCGTTTGGTTGTGTACAGTTGAGCAGCTGGTTACTATTTTCGTGCATCGTGATAAATCTTTACTGAAGTTTCCCTCGAGGTCCTTTTAAAATTCATGGCGAAAAAAAGTCTTTCCACCAAAAGCTCTTTGAAGGGCTTGTTTTCCAAAAGCGAGGCGAATCTGAAAGAGTCTGTGGAAGATGACAACAGTAAGAGTACAACTCTCAAATTTTTTAAATGGAAGAAGAAGAAGAAAAGCGCAACAGATGGACCAGAGGAGAGCCCAAAGTTTGCCGGGTAAAGATTTTGCGTCTTTATGGTCTGTTTTGCTTTAATAATCAATGATCCTCATGCTTGGTGTGTTTTAGTGTCTGACACTAAAGGTTTAAGCTTATCCTTAAGATTAAACCCATACAATGCACGTGTAACATATAATATGGAATAAACAACTCATAGATCAAAAAGTAAAACTATATATTTTAGTTTACAATGACCTTGTTATGCCACAGAAAGTTTTCAAGCAAGGTTTGTGAACTAACTATTCACTCATTTCTAACTAATGACCTGTTAAACATTAAACAAAACAGTAATCTTAATATTCTTTCATTCATTTATAATGCATAAAGAAAATAATAAAAATCATATTATACTCGGGGGTCTCTGTGTTGAGTAAATGTCTAGATGGGGGTCATTGAGTGTGTGTGTTGACAACCCCAGCCATAGACTGTTGAGTGTTGAGTCCTTAGTGTCTGAATTATTGCATGTGAGTCTCACTGATGCATGAGACGTTTATGAAGTGCAGGACTTTGGACATCTCTCTGTTCAAACATCCTTCTCCAAATACAGCTACAGCATGAACTATAGGGACAGTCAGATTGTGGATCTGTTTAGAACGAGTCAACAGTAGTAGTAAATATTGTTCCTGTATGGTTCTTATAAGTCACGTGAGATTAATTTACAAAAGGAAACTTTCAAGGTGATTTAAAGATCATGCTGCACAGTTTTACACTTCCCTAACTTTTCTATTAAAAAACAAAAACATAAAAAATGTTATTTCAAAGGTTTTAGGAACTAGTTCTAGTTTTTTAGTAGTAGTGTAAACATTGTTGCTTAGTTTTAAGAACATTATTTTAACATTTTTTTAATTCTGTAACAACGTTGTTTTAAATTCTGATTAGAGTTTTTGATGTATATGGTATATAACGTTTAAAAATGTTCTACTATCTTTACTAAGTTTTTATACTTTTGAGAGAACGTTTAGAGAGCATTAGCCAATGTTCTGAGAACCCTCCCTTCCCTGTTAGCCGAGTAAAATTGCAGAGATAATCTATATTTCTGCTGATCAATGCATTTCTGTGTCAAACGACTAACACGATTTTGTTAGTAATGGTGACGCTTAGTTATTTGGTAATTGGTGGATTTGAATAGTTGAGCTAAATAGGTGAGTTCAGTTTAGTCATATGAAATTGTAAAATTGCATATAATTGCAACCTAAAGAAAGCCTGGATGGTGCCCATTCACTTGTTAAACACTTTATTAAAGCTCTCAATTGAAGAACCAGCTTTTGTACTTGTTATTGTAGGTCATTTGTAGAAGTCACAAAAGCTCCTCCCTCAGGTGAGCATCATTTCTAACAAACATCAGACATGTGACTGTACTTTAAAACTTGCTGTCAAAAAAAGACAGGATCTGTTATCTGTGTTTGCATTCATACAATACGCTGTGATGCCCTTTTCAAACACTGTAAGTCATGTGTCCCTATTCCCAAATAAACCACAAGACAAGGCAAACAAACCATGTACCCAGTGAAGACAGGTAAGAGGACGTCTGAAGCCCAAAACACACTGCTTTTGAAGTGCTGCTTATGGTTTCACAGAACTTAGTCTTAGATTTAGAATTTAGTCTGGACTAAAAAAGTGTGGCCAGTTCATTGACCAATTGGAGATGGGGATCCAAATGCAGATTTGTCTCTTTTTGGGGTAAAAATGGATTTTACAGTATGTTAGGTTTCACTGGAATAGTTTTGATGTTTTTTAATACCAGCATGATATATAAGGTTAAAAAGGTTCTACTAATATTACAGCAAGAATGTTTTGAGAACTTTGAGAGAACTTTAGCCAACGTTCTGGGAATATTCCCTGTTAGCTGGGTGTAGAGTCAAGGAGTCTATTTCTTGCCTTTCTATTTAAACTAAGTGAACATAATAACATACAGTTTAGCTTTCATTCTTATGAGTCAGTTTTCCACGCTGCATAGCAGCAAATGATATGGTTATACATATAGGTACATGAACTGGCTGTACCACATGCTTACAGTGACCTATTACACATAGCGAAACTGTTTGTGTAAATGCCCTCTGGGGTGAATCTTGATCGAAAAACTCAGCCACTTAAATGAAAGCTATTTTTTCACCTGGTTTTGACGTTATTGCTGTGACAGGCAGCGCTGAAATGTTTTTACACTTGAATTGAAGATCACTTCAGCGCTTATGCTTGGTCTCAATTTTAAATTGACTCTGTTTATGCACCTCCACACACTTTTATCATCCGTGTGCCTGAGGGTTTTAACGGGTGGGTTTGGAATGTGAAGCGGTATGTTTACCATAGACCCACCGATCACCAGACAACTTCCTTCTGAAGACTCTCACGCACCTCTGAGGGTCTCAGATTTTTGCCAGCACTGCTTGTACCTGTATTCAAATAAAACCAGTCTCGGCTTTCTTCGACACATTTGTGAATGACTCCATCACATGGTCTGAGAAGTCATTCGAGTTCATCAGCCATTCGAGTGCCTCCGGAGTCAAGAGTTTCAGCAGTCTTTTGTTAAGCTGAGTTTATATTAATGACAGCCAAATTATTCACATTCCAAAAACGTCATTGTGATGCACTTAAATTGTGGAGGCACCTGTTCCACCCCAGTATTTCCTGCTTAATGCCAGCAAGAGATGAATTATGAATCGTGTCTTCTGTACAGGAACATGTAAGACTGTACAATCAGGGTATTGTGTTCCTGAAGAGATGAATCAGAACCTGTGGGGTGGTGACAACATGCCATTGACTCTCCTCATCTGTCAGAGAAAGATCTCAATTTGTTTAGCACTTAAGTTGTATTAAGGTGTGTGTGTGTGTGTCTGTGTGTGTCTGTGTTAGTAAGTGTGTGTGTCTCATAGAGTTTGTGAATGTGTGCATTTGTGTTTGAAAATGTTTACAATGTTTGATAATACGCCGGGTCTCAGCTGACAGTATGCAATCTTTAAAGAAAATTAATAAAAATTAGCTTGTTTCTGTTTGCGTGAGCGGTCGCTGTACAGCTGTACGGCGTTCCTGTCATTTTAGCTGAAAGACAAGCTTTCATAGTACTGTGAAAAAATCATGAAGTTATTTGTTTCTTTAGCTGAAATGTAAGGGCAATGCCCTGACAGGGTCATGGGTTCGAATCCCATGAAACATGGACTGTTTCAAATGTAATCAGAGTTCAAATGCACTCACTTTAAAAAAGGCAATTTTTTGTTTGTTTTTTCTTTTTTTTTTTAAACAGAATCCTGTATTTCTGAGAGTTATGTGTTTAGTTTTTCTTGTGAATGAGTGACTGTATTTTGTCTCTGACAGAACTGAGTCTGCCACATTGGGTGCTAGTGAAAGTCAGAATGGAGAGGAGTGGTCTGGACACAAGCCGTCTCTGCTTAGCACCACCCTTAGGTCAAAGGTCAGAGAGCACCACACTTACACTTGAAGTGTCAATTGATTACTGTCAGCTAACATACAAATGACAGTTAAACACCCAGTCATAGCTCAAGCTATCCAGCACTCAAGACATAATACATCCGTTACGTTTAAACTTCAGTTGTATATAAATTTGTTTAAGACAAATTGCTTTGTAATGCAAAATAATTATTAATTAATTTTTATAATAAATGTTATATCAATGTGATAGTGTAATCAGTATGATATTATCACACCAGCTACAAAATAAGAGTCTGTCTTACCACAGTAGAAACAATTGCTTTGTATTTATCTTCTGTTATATTTAAGGTAACGAAACCTTTAAAGCAATAGTCACACAAAAGTGATTATGCATCTCTTTGAGAAGCTTTTTTGCTTTGGTTTGCATGAAAGACATGCAGAGACATGACGAAAGACACGGTTCAATAGAGTAATTTGTGTTAAATGCCGTCTCAGGAGCACCAGGTTGACACACAGGAGAGAGATTGACATGCACAGTATACTGACTGTGTTTAATAATGTTTCTCTAATGTTTTCATTAAGAAACAAAAACATTAACGGTAAAATGTTATTTTGAAACATCCAGTTTGTTGAAAATTGTATTAAGATTATTGCTTGGTTGTTAGAACATTACTCATACATTAGAACATACTCATACATAGAACATTTTTTGTAACATTTCAAACTATTTTGTAACATTTATAAAACATTCCACTATTTATCTAAGAATAACGTTTTTAATATACAATATATAACGTTAAGAACTTTATGACAACTTTGATAGAACATTAGCCAAAGTTCTCAGAACGTCCTTTGTTAGCTGGGATGTTGTTTTATCAGCAGTATTTATTTTTAACAGAAGACTATGAAGTTGGTTTTCAATTTGTGAATTTATGAATTCTATCTATGTGAAGGTACGAGACATTCAAATCATTTAATTTGTATTAACGTCAAACAGTTTTAACTTCCGGTTATGGTCCTTGTTGAACTTCTTGGCGTGGCCAGCGGATGGCGCCAACAGCACATTAAGCATTTGCATGTTTTGAACTTCATCTGAATTTTGGCTGAAATATTTCTTTCACGGAGTGCTGACAGATTGAGCTTAGTGTTGTGAAAGGTTGATACCTATCAACAGCTGTACAGCAACAATGTAGTGATTTTGTTTGTGTGATAACAGGTTTGTTCTTCTGTGTTTGGCCGCTGTAGGTGTATTTTGGAATCTTTAAGCAGGGCTGTTTCATGTTTGTATAAGATTTATATCTGTGTAAGGCTCAGATTCATATCAATACCTGCCGTGTTTGGACTTCTCAGTTATTTAGGACAAATAATTACCATATTTTATTTTTTTATCTACCTGTTTTTCTTTAAGGAATGCAAGAACCTCCACCCAGTTTCACAGACTGTCTCTCTTCATGCCATTTCATGCTCTGTTTGTATCTAATTATAAAACTTCATTCACTTCACCAGCAAACATATCGAAAGCAAAACCATGTTTCATTTTCTGTGAATATATGAAATAGCCAGAGTTGATAAAGCCCAGAAATGGTCTTATTACATTGATAAGACTGTGTTTGCCACCTTTTACTAACAGTGTTCAAATCCTTTTAAAATTGGTTCAACTAAAAGGAAGTAGAGTATGTTACACTCGAAACAAAAACACTTTCTATTGTCTCATACCAATCATTCCCAAGAAAGTCAGTAAAGAATGAAAATTAGCCATGGTTAAGATGTGACATGAAAGGTTTTGAAGATACATGATACAAGTTTTGAAGATACAAAGATCTTCTTTGCAGCGCAAAAGTTGTGGGTTCGATCCCAGGGAATGCAAGTACTGATTTAAAAAAAAATGTCGCTTTGGATAAAAAATTTTCATCTGCCAAATGAATAAATGTAAATGTATATTGTCCAGACTGATAAACCGGTTAGTTTTACCATTTTAAATGGTCAGCATGCTAATGCCTATATTGTGGTTTGGTATTAAACTATATAAATATTTTCATACAATATAAGCTTTTCCTTCTTTTTTCCTTCTACAGAAAGCTCCTCTCAGTTACTCAGAAATGGACCTCCGTAAACCCAGGAGGTTTAGCACATTTACTCTGAACTGGAAAAAGAAGAAGACAGATTTGTCCAAGAGTCTTTCGAGCGTCAGCGTTGACCCAAGGGTCAAAGGTCACATCAGTGAGCAAGATCAAGTTGAAGACCAGGTAGAAACAGAACAAAATCTACCACACTTGGCTGGTTTTGTTTCTACTGCACAGCCCCATACTATCCCCAACCAATCACAGGCCCAGGATGTCTTGAGTGACATGTCTCTGGCCAATAAGGAGGACAGACCAGAGGACGCTGTCTTGGCCACTGAAGGCTTTATGCCGCCCCATCTGGACAGTGAATTAATACCGTACATTGACTCTTCACTCTCTGATAGTGATGGTTACCAGACACCCCCGGAGACCCCTGGAGCTGGTTATCTCTCATCTGACTATAAAGCTGCGCAAGCTGAGACTAAACAATCTCCTGCTGAAAAATATATAACTGAGGCCTCCAACACCTTCTCAAGATATCACACAAGATATTCTCAGATGGATGCTCCTGAACCTGTCATTATTACAGATGTTCTCCATACAGCAGAGGTATTTTCAAGATATAATGATGATGTGGAAGAACATCCAGACACTACACATACAGGTCCAGCTGTCAGTCCTGTAGATAGACCTTCTCAATACACCAAGTCTTGGTCTAGTGCTTCAGAGACTAAGGCCGACATCATAGACAGTCTTGCTCCTAATGTGAAAACTCCCTCAAGATCTTATACATACTATGTTGATCGTTCAAGCCCTGTGGCACATCTGAGCCTGAATGGTGTTTCTGGTAAAAATGATCATTCACTTCTAAACTCT
>JAZGTK010001537.1:0-38751 GCA_036877625.1 Ambastaia sidthimunki | reverse complement strand
AAGACTGTGTTTACATTGCTATCAACATTCATCTGTCTGAACTTGCCTCCATCAATAAAGATTATGCTATCCACTATTTTGGTCTCCGTTCCCCTCTATAGAGTGACATTATTAAATTCAAATTTTATTTGTCACATACATTAGTCTTATACAAAAGAGAAAAGACTGTGTTTACATTGCTATCAACATTCATCTGTCTGAACTTGCCTCCATCAATAAAGATTATGCTATCCACTATTTTGGTCTCCGTTCCCCTCTATAAAGTGACATTATTAAATTCAAATTTTATTTGTCACATACATTTCCATACAGAGTACAACATGCAGTGAAATGCTTTTGACAACTGTCCAACATCAATTAAAGATAAAAAATTAAGATAAATAAATAAAATAAAAGTAAAAATAAAAATAAGATCTCTGTGTTTTCTGGTTCAGACTCCAAATGGCCTGCAGGAAGAAGCTCCTCCTCATTCTCTTTGTGTTTGCCTTCAAGGAGCGAAAGCGCTTTCCTGAACGCAAAAGAGAAAAGAGTCCATTGTTAGGATGGCTGAGGTCCTTCACAATCTTCCTGGCCTTGGTTTGGCACCGCTTGCTGTAGATGTCCTGCAAGTCAGGGAGCTCAGTGTGGATGGTACGTTCGGCTGACCGCACCACCCTCTGGAGGACTTGCCTGTCCTGCATGGTGCTGTTCCCGAACCAGGAAGTGATGCTACCCGTCAGGACGCTCTCGATGGTGCAGGTGTAGAAAGTTTTTAGCACCTGAGAGGGTAGTTTAAAGCGTCTTAGGTGGTATAGACGCTGCCGGGCCTTCTTTACCAGGGTGTTGGTGTGACAGGACCAAGACAGGTCCTGTGTGATGTGTACACTGAGGTACTGGAAGCTATCCACTCTCTCCACTGGGGTCCTATTGATTGACGTTGGATGGACCGCACCTGCTTTGTACTGAAGTCCACTATTAACTCCTTAGTTTTGCTGACGTTCAGGAGTAGATTGTTCTCCTGGCACCATCTCTCCAGGTTTTTAATCTCCTGTAGGTAGGCCGTTTCGTTGTTGTTGGAGATTAGGCCCACCACGACAGTGTCATCAGCAAACTTAATGATAGTGGTTGAGTTAGAAGTGGCCACACAGTCATAAGTATGACAGCAAAACTAAGGTGAGTACAGCAGGGGGCTCAAAACACAACCCTGAGGAGCTCCAGTGCTGAGACTGATGGAGGATGAGGTGTGTTTGCCCATCTGTACGGCTTGTGGTCTGTCCGTCAGAAAATTGGTAATCCACTGACACAGTAGTGGGCTGAGTCCCAGGACCTCCAACTTAGAAGTGAGCGTGGAGGGAATTATGGTGTTGAACGCTGAACTGTAGTCCACAAACAGCAGTCTTGCATAATTTTCCTGCAGTCCAGGTGGCTAGTTGTTTGAATGAGATGTGAAATGGCGTCCTAGGTAGAGTGGTTTTGCCTGTATGCAAACTGTAGTGGATCCAGTGTGTCTGGTAGTGTCGCAGTGATGAAGTCTCTGACCAGTCTTTTAAAGCACTTCATCACTACTGATGTCAGGGCTACAGGGTGGTAGTCGTTGAGGCAGGCAGGCTGGGGTTTCTTCGGGACAGGAACAATGGTGGACTGCTTGAAACATGAGGGGACTACAGACTGTTTCAGGAAGGGGTTAAATATCTTGGTGAACACCGGTGCTAGCTGGTCAGCGCAGGCCTTCAGAACTCGACCTGAGATGCCATCTGGTCCTGCTGCCTTCCTGGTATTCACTTTCCTGAATGCCCTCCTCACGTCATGCTCAGAGATGGTGAACGTGTTAATCTCATGTTATTACGTGTTATTAGGGTTTTCAGTGTGTCAGTGAAGTGCAAGATAGCATAGGAACTCAAGCTTTTGGCTCAAAATTGGTACACATACCCATTATCAGGCCAATAGCCCTGCAAAATTGGTCCTAAAACCCGCCCTCAGTATGCAGCTCTGGTGTTAACGTCACACACTCTGCCCTGCAGCTGAAAGCTGAATTCACAAATACTTTGTCAGCTTTCAAACTGGTTATGTCTCTTTTGCAGGGCTGTGGCTATGACCCTGCCACATTCTAGAGTTGGACATCTTTGGCTCTAGTGTAACTGGTAAGTCAAAAGCATTTGAGAGGAAGCCGAGGGAAGTTAAGATGAAGCCTTGGAAGAGACATTGGGAATCCAACTGCCTCTGACATTTTGTAGGTCCACATTTGGCCCAATACAACTCTACACATACGCTAAACATTCACATAAATTACTGAGTATACTATTGGAATAGAAAGTGGTTGAGAACCTCAGTCAGTGTTGTCCTGCTTAAGCTTTGGGGTGTGTGCTCAGTTCTGTCTGACTCTGCATTACTTCAACACACTAAAACAGACTTATGTGAGGCCTTGGTTGCTCTTCTTATGGTTGTAACAGACTGGATGTTACATCGCTATATATCCAGATCTCATAGCTCTGAATTAGATGAGGCAGAATGTGGTCCCAGTTTAGACCCTACATTGACCCTACATACCCTTTAGAATTTTCTTAGAACATTCCATCCAGGATGACTGGATGATTTTAATTTGTTGGATTGAATTTTAATTGTGTGTTTAATATATATACCGTACATTTTAAGAAATTCTGAATTTGTGATTTTTGTGTTTTCATTTGTTCTTTCAGATGTTTTCAATTAATATATACTATACATAATACAAACAATTGTTTGTGTACAATAACTATTGTAACTATTGTTTGAAAGCTTCATACTTAATGCATTTTAGTGAAAATGAAGCGAGAATGAAGATTGTGTTTCTCAAATGTTTCTCCTCATTAGTGTTGGAGGTAAAATATATTTGGACACATCTGTCACCACCTGTCTTTTATAGCCTTATTAAAGGATAAGTTTAGTAATGAGATGGCTCATATTCTGTTTCACAGCTATTTACCCTCCTCTCTCTCTCTCTCTCTCTCTCTCTCACTCTTTCACACACACACACACACACACACACACACATAAGGATATAATAGGAGGATATGGTGTATATGATGTTTGTATTACCAACATCAGAATTATTCACTGCACCAGGACTGAAACCCTATGAGTGACAGGAAAAAAGGCTTGTAGACATACTAGATGAAGCATATACACATAAACATCAAAAACGCATATAATCATGCTGCTTTGGCCGGTTTGGGGTGATGGTAATGCTTATGTAAATATGTTTGTGCGTATTTGTGATTCTATTAAGTTATTGGACTGTTTTTGTTATGCACATATTTTATATATTGAGTTACATATTATAATCATCTGGACAATTTATAATTGGATCCAAATGGAAATAATGATCAATAGCGCTCATAATTGTATTAATTATAGTAAAATCCAAAACATTTACCATGGTATATACATGGTATATATAGTTACTGTGTTTTTTTTTTAAATCTTGGCAGTTATATTTATTGTTGTTTTTAGTGTTATTTGATCAGAGAAAAAAATATATGCTTATAATAACTCCAGCACAGATGCACACTAACACATGCATGCACACATACTCAAATGCACCTTTGTTTATATGGTTATCAAAGAGGTCAGTGATTTGGGCTATAGCCAATTATTTGATCAGAAAATCCTACATATTAGGAAGAGGATGGAAATGTGATTATTTTCCATGGTAACCAGGGAAGTGAAATAAGCCATTGTGGTTCTATGTGTGTGTGTGTGTGTGTAGATAATGTGAACTATAATTAAATGCATCAGTTAGTTCTGTGTTGGTGATGCTCACTGATCACTCGTGTGATAACAAAGCACTTTGCTTTATTTCACGGTTACAGCCTCTACACAGGTCATGTGTATTCCTGCAATAAAAGATGGTCGTTCTGAACACAGGGGCTAGTTGTTGAAGTTGTCTCAAACAGTGTTTTTATATATTGAGTTTAAACACCTAAATTAAAATCTTCTTAAATCAGAAACATTTAATCAATTCTGTCCTCTAAAAAAAAAATCAAAAAGCATTTTACATTTTATACAAAACATTAAGGTGAACACAATAAATGGGATGTGATCCATTAGGACAATGTCAACAATATAATCAAGGTAGAAGTGAAAATGTAAACTGCTGAGTTTGAGGCGGGATGTCACATTTTATGAAGAGTTGTCACATTGGTTTGAAAGGTTACAATGTTTTTAATGCAAAATTACAATTACAATTTTCAATTATACTGAATTTCCTATAACAATAGTTTAATAACTTTGTTACCTTTTACCTAATGTTACCTTTTTGTTATTTTAAAACGTGCATTCCCTGTGAATCAAACCCATGACACTGCATTACAAGTGCCATGCTGTAGCTGTTGAGCTACAGGTTTAGTTTTGCTGTAACATTTGTTATATTTATTTATTTTATTTATTTAGGCTATAATAGGCTATAACAGGTTTCCTCTTATATTGTAATGAACTATATTGTTGGATGAATTGTTTTTTTCCCCTCTTCTGGAATATTATTGGAAATGTTTAATAGTTTTATGTAGTCAAAAATTGATGGTGACTTTAATTGACTTTCAAAAATAATCAGAAATATTCAATGGAGTAAAAAGTCTGGACAACAAGTCTTGCTCTACCCTACATGTTTCTGTTTACTGATTCTTTTGGTGTATTGTTAGGGCTGTGTGAAAGTGTTAGGGTGGGACAGCAGTGCTGTGCGATGAGGGTTTCAGTAGTCAATATGTGAAACGAAAATAAACAAGTCACTGCTAGTTAAGCCTGCACATTTAGTTTCACTTATCAGGTGTGTGTATGTGTGTGCATGCTCATATCTCTCTTCACTCTTTGTTATGATTTAATTTAAGTTCATTACAACTTTAAACATTTTCCTTGGACCCAAGCAGGCTTAAAATTACTAATTAGAGGTGGGAAAAAAATTAAACTCTGAACAAATACTGTCAGCCTAATCTATACAGACCAAATGAACTATGTCTCCTACTCATTCTCTCATTTGAGCCACTAGAATTTCAATTCTAGACATGAGAGACTGTGGACACAGCACTTGTGTTTCTTGATAGACCAGGTCATACTGTGGCCTGCATTACACACAACCATGGTAGTAAGATTATTTTTCTTTAAAGTACTCCATTCAGTATCATGGTATACACTAGCAGTCAAATGTATGCATGCACTTGACTAAAATAATGTTTCACATTACATTAAACATCTTAATTATTATGCTTAAATGCTTCATATGTAATGCTTAAATAAATCCATATTATTCTAAAATCTAAAACTTTCATATTCTTTCACATCCTTACCAACCATTCACAAAAATGTTGAAACACAAGCACAAACACTTTTCCCATAAAATAAAATGGTGATGAAAGGATTGTGGGATAATTTCCTAGACATCTGTGAAAATTGTAACCTTGCCGTCCCTCTCATGATGTCATGGCGCGAAGACTCTCTGAGGGGATCAAGCTGAAAGCATCGGCAGCCGAGCCAAGGTAAACTGGGCTTCATGGAGCCACGACGCAGCGTTGAGAACATGGACACCAGTTACAAATGCTCTCAGATATGGATCATTGGGTCTAAGCGTGACTACAGCTTGAGTCAATTATTGGTGTCATCTTGATCCAATTTCACTGATCTGAGGGGGAACAGAGGGAATCGGAGGGTTGGGGTGCAGTAGAGGGCAAATTCTGGTCAAATATCCTAAGTGCACAAACCACCCCCCCAAAAAACCCTTTCCCCACCTTGTCCAACAGCGGCCACTCTGACCCCCTGTGGGGCCAGAGGGTCACTGGCAAAAAGCATGATATGCTCTGAGATTTAATGAGTGGTGATTGCTGGGCGGCTCCATCAAATTGAACTTTAATATGATTGAAGTTCATGTATGTGTGAAGATTTTCATAATCCTTACTGATCATGATGGTGAAGTTCTAATAATAATAATAATAATACATATCTATATAAAAATACATTAAGGCACAAAAACAAGCAGATTTTGATTGATTTTGGCAATCCTACAAATTCCTTAACCCACAAACCATCGATAAATCCTGTTGAGCTCCGAGAAAATTCGCTTCTGCAGCAAAAAAGCTCATTAGCTTCTGGTCTGTAGGTAGCACGCTTTACTCATGCAACCTGCTAAATTAATTACAACCTCCTACCAAAACTTAACACAAGTTCTTCTGTTCTGTCTGTTGCTGTATCACATTCTTAATTATTTTTAATCCTTATGAAGACATTTAGTCTGTTTACACTGACAATATTGATATTATTGTAGCTAATGGATTTTGGTGTGGCCATGAAGTGATCTCAATGCATCTGTGTGCCTGATTTACTTGAGATAGTTAATGCTGTCTGAGTGTTTGGTTACCTGAGTGAAGCCAGGTGCTGGTGATGCTGGTGACTAAAGCATCACTCAACACTGCATGTGCAGAGCAGTTAAATCTTGGAGAAGACAGAAATGGTAAATGGTTGTGTTAGGACATCATAGACATGCAACTAATGTGAAGGTTGGCTAAATTGTAGCAAAAATGATAAATTATTAAAAAATGAATCTAAAAAAGTGGACTGAGCCAAGGAAAACTGTAAGGGAACCTTTAAACAGTAGGCAATTTTGAAAAATATTTTTGGTACCAAAAATGTATTGGTGTCGTTGTTACAATGTAATTAAACCTTTAAGCAGGTTGATCTACAACATGGATTAACTATAGGGTTAATGTTAGTATTAGGGTTTGGTTTAGGGTTAGTTGAATGTAATTATGCATAATTAACTATTATTACTATAGCAAGTACATGAAACATCTAACAAAGACACAATAAAATAAAGTGTTACCAAAACTTCTGGTAAGAAATAGTTTTTATATCATTTAAAATGTAGTATTTCAACAAATATTGTATCAAGTTAAGTGATGTGTGTAGTTCACATGAGGAGTATTATTTGCATGTAAGTTGCCATTAGTAAAGTTGCTGACTATAAGATTAAGAGGTACTCAAATGGTCTCTTACTGTCAAATTCCACAGGGATTATTCCACAAACAGTTCAAAACATCCTTCATCTGTCAAATCTACATTTACCAGTTTTTGAAAAGATAACAACAGTGTTGTAATAAAATATCATAGTCATAAATTACAGCAATTCCGACATAAAACATTTCGAGGTTAAAACTGGCTTAACTTACCTGATTTACTAGGTTTTTATTGCTTTATGTAGGTTAGAGTGAGTTGAACCTGGTTGCAGCAAACTTTGGCGTAGAGTTCCCCTTTTTGTTTTTATTAGGTTGTTAACACAAACCCCTGTAAGTCATTTTAAATACTAAAACAAATGTGGTTAAGCCCTTATATTTTGCCCCACTGCGGAACAAGTTTGTGCCTAGTCTGTCCCTGATTATCCCTGACATTAATACACACACACCTGATACAAAATTCCAGCTACACACTTGCATACAATTGCTTGCACTAGCTCAACACACTACAGAAAACTCACTGAGAGCAGTTCTCTTTGTATGAAGCAAGCCACACACACACTTACGCACACACACACACACACACACAGCAATGGTGAAAGTCTATCCCTGTCCATATGACAGAGGGGCTAAGAGGTTGGCGGCACATTGCAGGTTTATTGAATTAATTACGATAAAGATCAGAGGTTTAAACGGGGGTGAGACACTGGCTGGAAAGAGACTAGAACCCTTCAAGCAATCTCTCTCTCTCTTTTTCTCATAGCTCATGATTGGATTGGTCTTGTCAGACTTGAACTGTGTCTGACAGTAACTAACTCCATAAGGTAAGCCGAGGATTGAGCTCGGTCAGGCGCACAACTTGTCCACTTGCTACATGCGAAAAATTAGTCTTGCATACTGAACAAATAAGGGGCTAGGCTGCCCCGCCAGTGTGTGTGTGTGTGTGTGTGAGAGAGAGTAAGAGAGGTGCAGGGGGTGAGGTTTGCAAAGGTTGAAGGGGTCACTGCAGATACAGTTACCAGATCTGAAATAAGGAAGGTCATTCTGCCATGACACCTTTGCGTACACACAGCTTATGGGTAAAACCATGTGTGTGTGAGTGTATGTGTGTCTGTGGCATTATTATTGAATCAAGTATTTTTAATGGCTTTAATCACAGTGGATGTTTGATTAAAAATAACTGACAATACAGGTGTCTTTGATTTCTGTCCGGGTTTGCTTAAGTATGACACCCCAAAAGCAGAAACGCAAAAATGTCACATGAAAAATAATAGACAAGATTTTGGGTTTGTGTGTGTGTTTATTGTAATAATGTGAAATTTTTTCTTTTGGGGATAGCTTTAGTAATTACAGTACTAAATATGATCAGATAAGTGTGTGTGAGTGTGTTGTAATGTACTTTGAAAATGTCAAGTAAATTTGGTTACACTTTATTTTAAAGTGTCCTTGTTACAGTGTAATTTTATTTAGTAAAGTACTTTTACTAAATACTGCAAGGTTAGGATTAGGCTTTGGTTTAGGCTTTGTTGTATATAACGTGCAACAAAGAGACCATAAAATAAAAGGTTATTGTAATTTTTAACACAATCAATCTTTGTCGTCAAATAATGTCTAAATTGTCAAATATATAAAAAAGTCAAATATATATTTAGTATGATGGAATTACATTGACTACTTTCATCAACAAAAGCAGATTTTTGAAGTCAGATACTTATGGTAGCAACTCCACACTTTCATGTTTATAGCATAGTGAAAATGTGTGTTTATTTGGCTGTAAGGACTTTAAATGATGTTTGAATATTAAGATCATAATTTCTCATCTCAACTCACTGAAATACACTGAAGTATTTCAAAGACTCTCATCTGATCTCTAATCTCTCCCTGTGTGTGTGGCAAGGCTAAGTGTGAACAGATGTACCACAATATTTTCTCAGTAAGGGAGAATCACAGTGCGACAATAACCTACAGCTGAATCAGCGTACTGTCCTGACAGACAAACACACACACACACACATAAACATTCTCTCTAACCCACACCCACGTGTTTAAACATACTGAACATTCCCCAGTTCAGAATGCACATGTAAATATAAACATATAACAAGTCACTCTCTCATTAAAATTGTACACTGAATATCTGGGTGTCATAAGTGTGCTGCGTGACATTACACCTCACTAATGTGATGTCAATCAGGCATGTTACGATAATAGTATAGTAACAGCTCATCAGCTTGCCCCCAGCTCTGTAGATTTCCTTAGGAGTTGTCACAAAGTTCTGCACATGTTCCATCCCTTGTCTGATTATTAAATATTCTGTACAACTGGGATGAATATTATTATGCTTTCTGCAACCAATAAGTGTGTAGTACATTAGGCTTAATAAACAATGGTTAAGGCAGCATTATATGTAGGGGTAGCTCCATATCTTAAACAAAGCTACTGGTTGTTTATATGTTACAACAGTCAGGTTTGTCTGAGCTTTAATTAAATGTGTGACTTGCTGTAATAGCTTTCATTCTGACATTATGATATAAGCATGCTAAAAATATTTATGTAAAATTTAAAACATAAAATAAACTTAGGTAAAATGTTTTAATTATATTGACAATATTTTACACATTACATTAAAATAGCAATTAAAACATTTATTTCAAAGTAAATATATACTGATAATTTGGTTCATTACTATTATAATTAGTAATTATTGTGCTATTTTTTATAAAGCTTGTAAATTCACAGTAATTGTTAATACTATCATATTTTTTTTTTCCTCTTCCACCTACTCACTGGATTTGTACTTTTTCTATCTATGTATCATGCCTCAACATATACTGCAAAAAAAGTTTGCATGTTTAGTATATATGCTTCAGCATTTTGGCTTGGTTGAAGTTATAGTTCTCTAAAACTAAACAAGTGTGTGCTGGTGTTTTTTGTTCTTTATCAGGTGGGCAGGTTTACTTTACTTGCTGACTGATAAAAGAGGGTGTTACAAAAACATTGGCTTCTGCTAATATAAACAACACTGTAATAATTTTAGCTGTAATGCTTTATTTAAAGATTACACAGTGATTGCATCATTTTTTACACAAATTGAAGATCAGGCAACATCAGGTTATGTATCAGATGGTCGCTGCTTATGATGAAAAATGGATATCACTCAGCCACTAGCGTCGTTGCTGTGGAAGCTATTTGTATTATGACACCTTAACACAGCCTCTTAGAATGACACAGCACTGTGGGATCATATTCACAAATAATAACTGCACACACACAAACACACGTACACACAGACATACATGCCAAATGGCAGTTCTCACTCTTCACTAAAACTGGCAGACATTCCATTTTTTCAGGGCTCACACCTGGCATATGAAGACATCGCTTTCTACAGCACAACAACATGTGCATACACTTTTTCTGTTAAACAGTTATCAGTCCTTTGCGGTTGGATTAAGATAAAAATGATTTCTCCTTGTATGACAGATGTTTTGGAATATTCCTGCCTTTCCAAATTTCTATTAACCAAATTTCCTCTTTTTCACAGGAATCTGATTCTCTTATGCATACCAGCATAAACATATTTGTCCGTCTGCTGAACTGTCACTTTTATCCTCACCTTTCTCTCTTTTTAACTTTCTCTTTTTCTACTATAATGTTCTAGAATGGTGTAACAAATCACTTAAATACAAATACAACTACATACACACTAATTAGCGGTGTCCCCCAAGGGCAGGTGTTGGGTTAATACCAGTTTGTTGATTAATCCCACTAAATACCAACAGCACAAGTCTCATATATCTCTTGAATAGGTTCTCTCTCTACTTTTGGATTAGAGTAAGCCACACCAAATGCTTTTCTCAGATCTCTGCCAGCTGTGATATCCCACTGCCACACTGTACTACATACAGCGAAAGAAGAGCATGTAGTCATACACACATCTGAATAAGCACTGAAGATAGGGGTGTCATCTTGTTAAGACAAGCGCTGCTATTACTATTACTTCAACTGCATTTGTGCTGAGGACAAAAATAATATCTCAGATTGTGTAATTTATTGAGTAAAACTGTGCAATAACAATAAAACCTAAAATATTTGTCTTGCAGATGATTAAGCAGGTGATAAAGAAATATAGAAGAAAGCCATATCAGAGATCAGAATATCCTTGAGACATTGAAACATTTTTTACTTGGCCAGTTAACAACTACCTACAGTGTAACAGCCTTGTGAAGCTATAGTTTACAATAGTGTTTCACTTTGTTTAATGTTTTGTTGCATTTAAGACCTAATCACATATCCCTTGAGTGCTTGAGTGTCAATATAGACTGATATTAGCTATGATAACATAACTGTATGACTGATAAAAGCTGTGGCCAGGACTCTTGATGTGTGTGACTGACAGCTGTAGGTCAGTCCCCCCATTACTTTGGTTTTTTTCACTGTTGAGTTGTGAATTCCAGCTGGGGTCTTTTCTTTAGTTTGATGTTTGTGCTTAAATGTGTGTGTTTGTGTGTGTGTCCAGGTGTTTGCTATTTGGGGGATGTCTGTCAGTGTTGGTGCAGTTGAGGTGTGGACAGTGTTTTTGAGAGTGTGGCTAAGTGTGTTTGTGTTCAGCGCATGTATGCATATTCTGTAGGCAAAATCGGGCCAGGTGGAAAATTCCTTTCATACCAAAATATCTCGAAGTGACACCTGTATCAAATACACAGATTTAATATTTACAATACTGTTCAAGTCTTAGGCACAATAAAAGCTTTACTATTGTTTTGGAAGTTTATTTATTTTGTTTTGGTGTCCCTAGTGTTTGTATTCTGGAAGTGTGTTCAGAGTGTTCTTAGTGTGTGTGTGTTAAGTTGTCCTACAACAGAGATCTCATCTCAGCATTGTCAAGATTACATGAAGAGACAGTACTGAGATGGAACTGGATATAGAACTGTATAGAAAATATAGAACTGAAGTCTACATTGATATTTTCTACTGATACATTAAAGCAAGTTGTATAAATAAACATCTTTTTTGGTGACACATCTAATGTTCCTAAGGCTTTTGCACATTACTGTATATAAAGGTTATAGTATTGTATACTTCAAAGTGTATATAAATACAGATAAAGACTGTAAAGACTGTAGCATTTTTTAATTATTTTCTCTAATGCCTCGTTTCACAGGGCTTAGATTAATCCAGGAGTAGGCCTTTATATAGGCTAAATGTTAAATTTGGACATTTAAGCATCTGATTAATATTCCAATAAAATGCCAATAAAAACATTACTGGTGTGCATCCTGTAACAAAACAATGGCACTGATATATTTTAAGGTACGTCAGGGCAAGTTGCTTTCAGTTAAGACAGTTCAAATATGCATTTTAGTACGGGACTAGGCTCAAGCCTCATCTGTGAAACAGGTCGTAAGTGTTTGAGATCTTGTGTTTACAGCTATTTAATTTTATGAAGCCAATGAAATGGAAGGAGGATGTTTGAAGGAAAAGGTGTGTCACGTGCATGCATGCAAGTGGGATGTCCAATCAGAGAGCTGCGTCATCCACTTTCTTCCGTTCCCAACATACACACACAACACAATTAATCAGTGTACTGCATACATGCATAACAAGGCCTCTGTTTTTTATGCTGCCTGTCAACCATTTTTTTTTGCCCAATCCATTTCCTGTACATCCATCTGTTGTGATTCCTGTCTCTAATCATCCTCCATTTCTTGTTGCGAGCCAAGAATCTTTGGGCCCGGAGAACATCCCTCTCCTTCCCGTCTTGTCTCGTTGTTCATTCTGCTTTAATTGGGATCTGTCAACGCTCGGATCTGAGGGTTTATTATTAAAGGGGTGCTTCCTGTTGCAGATAAAAATAATCAAAGGGCTCTGCAAACACATGTAATAGGGATGTGTATTGTGTGTGTTTAAGATGAGGGCCTGGTTAGATATAGTCTGGCTGAAGCCTGTCTGTTGCTTCATTGGTCTGGGTGAATTTAAGGATCAGAAGGTAGATATCTTTAGTCACATGTGTTACAACAATCTTTCTTCCGGCCCCCCGCTCACCCTGTTCAACCACAGAGCAGGTCAGCCTGCTGTCTGTCAATTAACACCTAGTTGCTTGAACCCTCCCTTTTAAATAAGAAATAAAAACCTGTGAACCAGACATGGCCCTCCATTTACTTAGTCTTTCATTACCAACCACCTCCACACACACACACACACACACACACACACACATACACACACACACACATACAAACTATCTCTTTTCACCATCAACCACCATGAGACAGTGAAAGGGACAAAGAAATGTGCACCTGTCAGCTGAGTAGTGATTACCAACATAACAGCTGCTTGTTAGTGATCAACACAAACTCAAATAGTTAATCATCGACTGTTTGTAAAACTTGTACTGTAATTACAAAATCATCAGAGAGTACGTTAATCACCTTGTGCTGCTGTACTGCATTGCATGTGCAATAATTTGAGTTGGTTAAGGGTTAACGTATTAACACTCTTTAAAACATCTTGCTGGACTGGATACCAGCAGAGATACTGTATATCCAAAAATATCCATCTTCTCCAGTGGCATTTAAAGGGATAATTCACCAGAAAGATTTTGTCATTGCTTTCTCATGCTCACGTGGTTCTAAACCTAAATGGCTTTCTTTCTTATCTCCAAAATGTAGAAATGTGTAAAATGTGTCTTTCCTCCCCTGGTCTTTCCCCCATATTTAAACTTAGTGACTGGACTTGAGCAAGCATGAGAGAGGAGGGGCACAAAAAATGTACTTCTAAAAATACATTTTCTTTCATCCTTAAAGGTTCATCTGCCCTACTTAAACATTTACCCTGGTATTGAATGGATTAAAATGTAAATTTTAAATGTACAACTATTTCTTAAAGTTATTAAGGCCAAATTTTAACTGGTTAATAACTGAGTTGTCAGAGGGTAACCAAATACACTCTAGAAAATAAAACATGCAAAAATCTAACCTTCTCTTCAAACTGGAAACAGTAAAGGGGCTGAATACCACAGGCATAGGTTGTTTTGGAGAAAAAAGGGTCTTCCTGCATTGAGGCATAGGAAGGTGAACAGGAAAATGTTTGGAAGAACAGGAAGTGTAAGCACCTGCATGTGATTTGAGGCTGTCAGTTTCTGACTCCATCCTTCCAAATCCATGTCTAAAATTCTACTTTAGCCTTGTGTGGGCAAACATGACAGACAGCTGTATCATAATCCAATTCTCCCCTCTCTTTCCCCAAAAATGTCTTGTGTCTGTATACTGACTGTTTTCAGAATGGAACACTGTTGTAGCCTACTGCATACTACATCCTGCATACTCTACAGTATAGTGCTATGTGTATGACCTGAAAGGTGTTTTTGAGAGTATTTACAATAATTACAACACAATCTCATGGCAATTCATAACTATTTTGTGTTTTAGCAACTTCATGATGTATGAATTCATACAATCTCATTTGTGCATTTTAAGACAGTTGTGGTCTATTGGTTAGTGAGTCGGGCTTGTAATCAGTAGGTTGCTGATTCGATTCCAGTGCCGGCAGGTAGCAACTGAAGTGCCCTTGAGCAAGGCACCTAACCCCTAATTGCTCTTGGGTGCTGCAGTGATGCCCACTGCTCCGGGTGAGTGTGTGCTCACTCTTCACCAGTGATTGGTTAAATGCAGCAGTCACATTTTGGGTATGGGTTACCATATTACACATTTATATGAAATCATAAAAAAGTTACATTTACTGTTGAGATTAGATTAAAAAGTTACATTTTCTATTGAGATTAGATTAATAATTCTCTTTATGGCTGAATTGCTGCACAGTTCGCTACCTTAGAATTATAAGGTTCTATCTGACATTTTTGTCAAAATTAAGTTATTGACATATTCTTACTCTAATATAACTTATTGACACTATTAAAGGTGTTTTATTTAAAAAAAAATGCATTTTGGGTGTTTAATTTGAAAAACAAAAAAGTTCTATCTGCTCAAACTTGGTCTTATAAGGTTCTATCTACAGTGATCCAATCATAATTTGGAATGTACACAGGAGGACCAATCAGGTCTTACCTCTTTATGTTGTTACTGATAAGCCTGTCCCAGTCCCACTGGTTTAATACTGTGTTATGAGACTTGGTAAATGTAAAGATGTCATTGAAAGCAACAAGAAAAGTGCTATAGATTTATCGAAAAGCCTAAATATCTTTGTGTTTGACAACTTATTTCACTAGTTCATGCTAGCGTATGCTTGCTAGCCATTGCTAATGCTAACTAGCGCTAGCTAATACGAATATTATAATATCTATTTGAGAATTTGAAGGCTTACAAGGTTCTATCTGCAATTGACCTGTTCCAAAATTCCTTCATATTTAGAATACATTTGGGGTGTCTGTAACTCTGATGCTTTAAAGTAATTTGTTCCACTTATCAGTTTTGGTATTTACAATGCAAAAACTTTAAACCTCAATATCTCAAAACTGGTCAAAATGCAGATAGAACCTTATAATTCTAAGGTAGCAAGTTAGTAAAGAAAAAAGCTGCAAACAGATAAAATGAATTAAAGACAAATGTACATCAGAGTGTATTTGTGAGTATACCCATGTAACATGAGTGCTGTGGTCAGTGTGCATGTGCATGGATAGAAAATTTGGGGTGCATGTCTCACTTAAGCATGCATGTTTAGTCTCATAGTCACAATGCTAGTTTGTGATAAACCTGTTTAAAAAACTCACAAGAGACACAGTGCTGAATATGATTATCACAATAACTAAATGTTTATCTTGCAACAATGGCATTTATCCAATTTTATTCTGTTCTTTTTGTTTTTTTATATATCTCAGTATTATGTGTTAAGCTGTATAAAGTATTGTAACATTGTAAAAAAGCGCTATATAAATAAAATTAAATTAAACATAATAAAAACATAGTAAAAACTTTTTCTAGATGGTAAAAAAGGGGCAGCTAGCCCCTGAAGTAAATGCCCCCTTTTTTGAGTGGGTAACACCTTTGAATAGAAAAATGAAGCATTTAAAGGATGATTATTACATCCTAATTTGCGTCCCATCTTACATTTAATTAATTTTAACAGTGTGTCATAGACTTGTAAAGCACTAGCCATCAACCGTTCTGTTTCTTTATCAATCCATTTTAAATTCACCTTTTCTGGATTGTTAATAAAGATCTTGTCATCTTTATTAAAAGTCCAAGCATTTGGGTTCACGCTCTGATCTTTGCATAGTTATTTTGCCTAACACTGTTTTAGTTTATATGTATATTCATTAGTAATTTATTTATTTATTCATTAGGTCATGATGGCACCTGTATTTACTGTAGCTTCTGACGGTTCATTACAAACAGTAATAAAATAAAATACCGGCATATCGGCCTTACTGTAGGGTTCAATGTGGTTGCTATAAGTAACTTTAAAGGTGCTACATACAGCAATGGTTGTGATTTTGTATGAATTTGTACAATGTAAATTGTACAAGACAGCACACAGGATGTGTGTGCACAGTTCATATGCACAGTGCACTAAACATATATAGAGATAATTGACAGGGGTGGACAAGCCATAAGGAGCACTGGGATTGTTGGATCAGCCTGCTAAAGAAAACTTTTTTTAAAATGCTAATAATAATAATATTACAACTTTACACCAGGTAAATTGCCCAGGTGACCAATCCTTTAATGTTTAAATAGCCGTTAAGTTTCTAATTTGTATTATATTTTCATGCTAGTAAGTGGTGTTAAAAATTGCAAACTGAGCATCAATGAGTTGATTTGTTATGGTGCTGTGTGTGGTGAGCTAAGTGGTTAGATGAGAGAAAAGTCTGGGCGCGAAATTCCAGAACAACTTTTTAGTCCCAGTCTGCCCCTTAACCGGAACACAGGCAAAAAAAATATGAATTTATATAAAATCCAGTTATTGAGATCCTGCAATAATATGGGCTTTGTTTATATTTAGGCAATATGTCTGAAAGTCTTTCTTTACCTTTTGTATAAAATAATAAAATCCTGTGCCAGCAGACGACGTGCAGTTGATTTAAAATTTGGTTTATTAATAATTGTGATTTGAAATGAGGCTATCACACATATGGCACAACAACACAAGTGCTTACATTGTCATCAATAGAACTGTTTTTTGTAAGCACTTTCTGTTGATGTCCATTACTTTTGATCTATTATTTTGAATGTAATTGAAATATCACATTAGTACTAGCAATAGTTAAAGTTGGAGGGAAACAGTAAAGTATGCCATTTTACATGCATTTTTCCTCTTTTTGTATTAACATACAGCAGCGCAATGGCATAGTGAGTAATCATAATTTTTTTTGTGTGAAAATGTGATTATATCATCTATCAGAAAATATAACATCAGTTTTAACATGCTGATTTACTGTAATTGGTTGTTTTGCTATTTGTAATGAGATGGCCTTTCGTGCTACAGTTCCAGATCCACCCCAGTCCACTGATAGGGCTTTTCCTGCCGGTCAAGAGTGGCGATTGACGGCTGTTGGCTTGACAAACCCTCCTGCTTTAATCAGCTCTGGTTCCTAACTAAAAGTTTTTTTTAAAGAAAGCTTCTGAGCTTCGTCCTAAAAACAAACACACAAAGCACTTCCGTCAGGAAAACAGTCACAGCCTGTGCGTGTGTGTGGCTTTGAAGTCAACATCCAAACACACACGCTTTCATAGGCACATTTGGAGGGAGTTAGACACCAATAATACAAAAAGAAAACACAGGCTGTGTGCTGGATTTGTGTTTTCGAATGTGTGTATCTGTGAGAGAGTAAAAGAGAAAGAAAGGAATTGACTGAGAGGACACACCCTGTTGCACATTACACATTATACTAGACTCTGTGTGCCTGCATTATCAGGATATAAACAGAAACACATACTTTAAATGTCTTTAACTACTGGGTATTTACATCTACATACGTGTTATTCTATATGAAATTCTATATGAAACTCTATTTGTGAATATGAAACTCACATTTCTTTATCACACTCTTAATAAAGAAGGTGCTCCATGATGCCATAGAATAATCATGGAAGAGTTTTGCCTGTATGGTTTCAAAAAGAACCTTTTACCATCCATAGAACCTTTCTGATTTACAAAAAACATTTTACAAAATGGTTCTTTTAAAAACCTTTGACTAAACGCTTTGTTGGGGAACTAAATATGGTTTTTATATGCCATTGCTATGAATAACCTTTTAAGAACCTTTATTTTTAAGAGTGCGCCTCAATCAGACTTCATAAATTGCTAATTCTGTGCATTTCAGTTAAGATGACATGAACTAGACTGTGCCTTATTTTGTAACTGAACTGGACTGCTTATTAGGTCAATGATATTTATCCATTTTGCAGTCAGGTTACAAGTTAGGTTGCTGTTTTAAATTAACAGTTCAACTGTTTGGCATTGATTGCCCATATAAAATGCAATGCTGGGGTGTTTGCCAGTGTTCCAAGTTGTTTAAAGCTTGTTGCTTTTTGGTTTCTTGCTGCTCTGGGTAGTTGCTAGGTTGTTTGGGTTCCCATGTTGATTTGCTCAGCAAGCCACACTGTTTGATACCTCACAATTTGAAGTATCATTCTTATCCAGTGTTATGTACCAAGGTTTAACACCCAGGATTAAGCAGGGTTCTTTTTCAAACCCCCAACCCTAGGTGTTGTAGGGCAATAGTAATAGTAATGCTTGCTTTGACAAAGGCAGTTGCAGTGGACAAACAATTTCAGAAAGTGTATAAAGATAAATAAACTATTAAACTATTAACAATGATAGATAAAAGCAAATGTAATTGTGCTGCATTTGTCTTACACTAAAGACAAATGCACTACACTAAAACTCGTTAGCTTTAAAAAAAATTCCAGACTTAGGTAATGAGAAAAAAGATGTTTTTTCTTTTTTTTTAAATGTGAGATTATTTTAATATCCATGTGGCAGAATATTTTAAGAACTTACTCTTTAAATGTTTGTGGTATGTGGGCCACAAGCTGCAGAGATGCAGTCTAATCTCCGAACCTCTGTGCTCTAGAGTTTAAAAGCCAGGCAGGATTATCCACACCAGACGAAACTTTAGACCCATTTCAAAGGGATTAGACAATTATCTGTTAATGCTCTCATCTGACAAAATTCTACAGTAAACAGTCCTCATCTGGGTCTGATTATGCATATAAACACACACAACAAAAACATCTTTATAATGTGATCTAACCAAAGGTAACATCTCAAATGGAGGTTCTCTATTATGTTGCGTCTTTGTCACTTGAGACATGTCCAAGTCAGGGATGAAATACCTCCAGAAGTTAACGAAATCTGACAAAACCTGACTTGGTTGCTGTAAAAGCCTAATTGATCTAATTAAACTAATTTAATGCCTGAAACAGGTTCCAAAAAAAATCCAGGTACAGGCATACATTAAAGGTTTTATGAAGGGAAAGTGGGACATTACTGGGAATGATAATAAATCTAACTACAGACTGCAGAGATATAAAGAGATTTGTTAGATGGAATGATTGAGGAATAATGTGGTAAACAAGAGGAGAGAACGAACTTATGTGATTACGATTATGTGTGGAGGTCTAAAGCAGGTTCTGAAAGCCTTTTCCCTGTGGATTTGAAGACGTCCTGTTTTACTTTTTCTTTCCTGCAGGAAACTACACCACACTGAGTGTGGAGACCCCTCTCTTTTTCTCTCTCTCTCTCTCTCCCACACACACACACACACACAGACTATTTCAATCACATGGGTAAATAAATAAGAACACTTATGGCTAGATGAACACAAATACAATACAAACCTTGTAAACCTTGAAAAAAATGTAAACCTTGAACATTTAATATAATTTTGTTTATATTTTCACATTTTAATATATTACATCAATACTGTAATACAGATATTTTAGGCATACATCTGCCTTTTGCATGCCAAGGACCAAAACAACATAAGAACTACATAAATTATTGAGGAACAAAAATTGAATGCATATTGAGTGTAAGAGATGTGAAAAGCTGAAGTCAAACAGCTGGTCAGTTCAGGCGCAGTGTCACGGCTGTACTAATGTCTCTTGTTGTCATAGAGACATGATGCGATAAGATCTTCCACGATTCATAGCCACCCACATGTAGTTTATGCCTTTTGTGCTGTAGTCCAATGCCGTGCCAAGAATGATCTCTGGTCGCTTAGCAACCACAGGGCATACGGGTGTCAGGTGAAGGCCCGCCCCATCACGCAAACACCTTGTACTGAACCTAAACTCGTTCACCTGAATTAAACCAGCATGTTTTGCTCCATTAACTTTGAGGATTTAAACATGTCAACTGTCAATGCTGTCACACTTCCTCTTCCTTCTACAAACTCTCTTGCTCACTGTAGGGTGCAGTATTCAGGATTCGTGCATATGACAGCTACAACTATAATGAGTGTGTAGTTAATGTTTTTTACTGAATAGGGTTAATAAAAAGTCTGTGGTTTCAGGATTTATGGAAACCTTTCATATGTTTTCATTATGTTCTGCATTACATTTGAGATTACTGACATACAGGACAGTATAGATCAGTATAAGTATTTCTCAGAAGCTTTGAAAATATCAGGGAAGATGTTGGGTATAAAGAAATTTCTTTTTTTATTACAATTTCCAGTATAAATAACATAGAAATAGCATTTTTATCCTAAAATCCCACCCCTACATTTGACCCCAAACTTAACACAACTGCATAGACTATTGTGTTAACAACAATATAATAAATGCAATACTCAAATAATATAATATATAATATATTTTTTTTATGAAAAAGAGTGATAGACGCATTAACAGTATAAAATATACTGAGTATAAAAAATACTGAGTATAAAATAATCAGTTCCAATATTGTTTAAAGGATATATCCTCCCCAAAATAAAAATGTCCAGATAATTTACTCACTCCTATGTTATCCAAGAATTGTGTGAGTTTGGGGAATCTGCATAGCAGAGCCAGACCGTGGCAAGCATTTGTAGTTAAAAAGTATAGAAATGTATAATGTATATAAATAATAAATAATGAATTGAATTTATTTTTTGACTGAAGAAAGAAAAACAAACTTCTTGGATGACATGGGGGTGAGTATATTATCAGGAAATTTTCATTTTGGAGTGGACATATCCTTTAGATCAGTGTAAATGACAACAGCTATAATCTACACATAAAGACTTCAATTCAAACCTCTTTCTCATACAAAGCTATTGTGATCACAAAACTTAAGTCCCATAGACTGATGGTTCTTTATGGTGCTTTTTGTCCTTTATGAAGGCTGGTAATAAACTTACCTGTCCAAAACTTCAGATACACATTCAAATACAGATTTTTTTTTATTCTACTGTCCATAAATAGACACACAATTTAAGGTGTATTAAATTGGAAGGATTTTGAGAACTTATCTACTGTAATTGTGCAGTTTATTAATGTGTCCGATATTAAGCAACAAACATAGATGACACAAGTGTATGTGTATATCCTTTGATGTTGCTTCACCTGTGTCACTGCAGGAGCTGAGAACATCCCTCTCTGTTAATCCCTCTTTCCGTTTCCTCATCTTCACATCTCCACATGCACACATTTCTCTCTGGTATCCTTTCCTCAAAGGAAAGAATTCTTTGTAAAAGGTTTGTGTTCGTGGGGCCTTGCTTTTTTCTTTGAATATGTTTAACTGAACTGGACTGAACAAAATGGGTTCTGATGACACACTGATGTAGATTGTAAATTCATTTAAAATAATGACACCAAAATGGAAGCACTGGTCAGGTAACTTTTTACTATTTGATATTTTTTGCTATAGCAAAAAAAGCAAAAACAATTTTGCTTATTGTAGCACTTTAATGTGAATCCAGTGGCACATTTGCTGCTGATAATTATAATACCCTAGCCTGTGTTATACAGCCCCAATTATAAACATTCCTATGTATTAAGCTTAGTTCAGAAAGTTAATTTTGTCTTTTAAAGTCCAATAGACTTAAACATGCACTACAGACCTGCTATTGCTTTCTTCTTTTCTCTCTTTCTCCCTCCCCCCTCCATGCAATCTATTTTCTTGTCTTATTAATACCTGAAGGGGCCTTTTTTCTAAATATTTGACATTTTGTGCAGATACAACATCTTACACATACAAATACAGATACAAAGTATTCTTTTGCATTTTTAAGTTGCATTTTCAAGTCATTTTCAGTAGTATCAATATAATTTAACAAAGGTTTCCATGTTTTATAAAATAATTTAACAAAGGTTTCCATGTTTTGTGTGTGTGTGTGTGTGTGTGTGTGTTTACTAAAGAAGATTTTTCTGCACATAGTATACGAATCACACGCGTTTATTTTATTATCAGATTAATTGACGATGAACCTCAACCTTAAGCTGTTACACAATTACAACCTCTTGCAAAATTTTCTAATACATTTTCTTCAGAGAATCATTATGAACGGAATTAATGTTGTTGCGTCGAATCTTTAAAGTGAATGTTAGATAGATTCACACTGTTAGAATGACAGACAGACAGATAGATCGGGCATTTGGTAGGTCAAATGGACTGAGATCTGAGAACTATGCAATAGCTTAGTTGTGACTGACATGCTGACATATTACTGGAGAAGATCTAAACCTGTCAGGAAGGGATAGGAAGCGATTGGGAGGCGTTCATTTAGCGCGTGCACAAATCTCCACTTGTAACCCCTATTTATGTATTTATTGTGGAAGAAGCAATAAGTCTAACCAATAATAACCAATTAATTAAATGCTCGTTTTCTGTATGATTATTAGAGTAGGTCAGAATAAAGTTTACGTAAATTACGCTTGTCTTGTAAATTTACGTAGGCTTATTGCATGGCATGCACAGACTCCCAAGTATAAATAAAGATAGTCTTGACAAATCCATCCAATTCTCGATAATCATGTAAATTATAAAATTCTGTACATGCACAATATAATATTCTATTTGTTTCTTATACCGTCTTCATTTTGTCTCCGATAAAATAAAGAAGAATTTTGAAAATCCGTTTGACTTTTACGAAAAGTAGCCTACTGTAAAAAGCAGGAAATTGAAACACAAAAGGGATAACCAAAAATAAACGAGCGTCGTGCTGGGGTCTGAGCAAAAAATGTTGGGTACGGCTATAGATTTCAAGAATATACTTCAATACACTTTCATTGAAATTTATTTCCAGTCCTATGACACTAGCAAGTTTACTAATGTATTTCTTTGTCCTGCACCTGTTAAATAAATCAATTACATCTCCTAAAACTCAGCGCCAGTGCCCGGTTGTGGCTCATTTGTTCTGGTGAGAAACAGTGTTCAGTAAAGGTGTAAAACGAAAGAGGTGGATTATCCGTGCATAAGAATCAGGAAGCTTTATTTCCTTGCCACATCAAATATGTGTGTGTGAAGGACAAAACGAGGAGGCGGGCCTACGGAGAAACCAAACCACAATTCGCCCTCCTTCTCCATGGGTATCTAGTTGAGGAGAAAGTCTGAGGCGCAAGAGCAGTGAAACATTTAACTCTAACATTAAGCTGTGTACAACTGAAAAAAAAAGACTGTTTGCATTTTACTTGGAAGAAACTTGTATTAACAGACTACTCGTTTGCAGCGTTAAACGTTGGTGTTTATTGGTCGACGGTTTTGTTTTGGTGAAGGTCCGCGTGCGCAATGATGGCCACCTACCCAGGCCCCGAGAATAACCCCATGATCCTCATGGAAAACAACTCATGCACAACGGAGAAAGATCGGACGAAAGACGAGCCGCCACCCGAGAAGGGAGCCGACAAATCCGACCCGACCCAGAAACCACCGTACTCGTACGTGGCGTTAATCGCGATGGCGATCCGCGAGAGCTCAGAGAAGCGTCTGACGCTGTCAGGTATCTACCAGTACATCATCAACAAGTTCCCTTTCTACGAGAAAAACAAGAAGGGATGGCAAAACAGCATCCGACACAACTTGTCACTTAACGAGTGCTTCATCAAAGTACCCCGGGAAGGCGGTGGCGAGCGTAAAGGCAATTATTGGACCCTGGATCCGGCGTGCGAGGACATGTTCGAGAAGGGCAACTACCGCCGGAGACGACGCATGAAGAGACCGTTCAGACCTCCACCGACGCACTTCCAGCCCGGTAAATCACTGTTTGGCGGTGATGGATACGGTTACCTCTCCCCACCCAAATACCTGCAGTCGGGGTTCATCAACAACTCTTGGTCTCCAGGGCCCTTGCCCTACTCCTCCTGTCAGATGAGCAGCGGGAACGTGAGTCCAGTTAACGTGAAAGGTCTGTCTGCGCCGTCCTCGTACAATCCGTACTCGCGCGTGCAGAGCATGGCTCTCCCGGGCATGGTGAACTCTTACAACGGCATGGGCCACCATCATCACCATCACCACCATACGCATCCTCACACGCTTCCGCACGCGCAGCAACTTAGTCCCGCCACGGCCGCGCTACCTCCGGTGTCCACCGGTAATGGAACGGGGCTGCAGTTCGCTTGCTCGCGACAGCCCACCGAACTCTCCATGATGCACTGTTCTTACTGGGAGCACGAGAGCAAACACCCGGCGCTGCACGCGCGGATTGATATATAGCGCGCGTCACGGAACCAAACGAGGAACCAAACTTTTATTGCTGAAAGACAACTTGAGACGGTGATGTAGTGGCTTATGAAATCCATAGATCAATAAGCAACACAAAGATAGATTTCATGAAAATCCTGCAGTATGAGCTCGCCGTTACTGGCATTCACGACGAATAACTAACGCATGCAGGGACTAAAGATTTTCTTCCACAAGGACTGAGCTTTTAAGGACATTTTGTTCCGAATGTGTATAAACTGTACTATCGTATGCGAAGATGATCAGCAGATCTTGGAATTTTAGGCCGCGTTTACCTGAATTCGTTCTTAACATGCTGTCATTGACTTTGAAGAGAAGTATTAGGTTATGAACCCCTTGTTCATTTAACATTATTAATTCGCTTTGCTTTTGAATGTTTAAGGATACAGTGGAGCTCAGGACGGGTAGTTAAACTGAAGCTTTGAGGAGACGCTCACACCTGTGTTTTTGCCCCTTGCTTTCGCGCAGGGCCCTTTATTGAGGGTCTTACAGGGGTCAGTGCACGTGACTGCTAGTTTGAATTTTGTATGTACTTTTTTAAACAATATGAAATATGTTGTAATGTCTATGACACAAAGGGACCATGTTTAACTAGCACTTTTCAGTCTTTTTTTCTTTTATAGGGCTAGCTTTCTATCATTTAATAAACCTTTCGTCAACCTAACGCTGGTCGTGAATTATATAATTTACAGAGCACAATTCAGCATTTACTGAAAATATTACTCGACAATGGCAATACAATAATTACCCATTTCGTGGATTTCTTTTACTTTATATAGACTGAAAGTTGAATAGTGATGCGAAATGGTGAAACAGGGTGAAACATATTCTACAAATAGGACTACATCAAATACATCAAATAGGGTTGCAGAAAAATAACATTTAAACATAATTTCTGCTGTGTAAAAATTTTCGTTAAATATAAAATATTTCTATTTATACACTCTAGGGTGTATGCGAATGCACATTAAGTAATTGTAGTACTTTAATGTAAGGGCAGTATAAATAAAAAAAATTATGTTACAGCATGTTCGGTAAATGAAAAACTGTAAAACAGATTATTATATTTACTTACAAATTATGGTTCGCAGATATCAACAAAAGAAAACACAAAACATTTAGAAGTCCCGGGGTATCTAATCTTGTGGATTTAGGACATCATCATGATAAAAGGCAAAACGTTTGACCAGGCTTCAGTGTGATTTTAAGAATTTGGATAATTAAGTACAATGATACAATTCAGAATAAACGTGGCTACCGCAAACATCTACAAATACCTTAGACATATTATTGACTTTATACATATTATAATATGTGTGCTTTATAACTTAGGGAGTTCGTCGTGTTCGTCACCTTCAATGTTTAGACCTATGGATCATTGGATGGCTTTTTTTCTGGGTCAGCGAGCCTGTGTCAGAGGTAAAATACAATGGATTTATGATTGACAGATACAAAATCCATTCAAGATGAATTCAAAGTTGAACTGCAGTATACACGCTCAAGTGATACAGATCAACAACTCATTGTTTTTCACACATGAATCACTGACAAGCAGAGCTGTTTTATGGAAGAAGTTTTTCTGCGGTACAGACATGGTGTCGCCTTTTTACAAAAGAATAAAACACGTTTTATTTTAGGCAGCAGCACGAGATTACATAAATTATTTAAACGTGACTGCATTTCCAGGTGACAAATACCATTATAATAATAACGAAATCACATAACGATATTTTAGGAGTCTTAAGAAGTTCATTTTTAATTAAATAAACTCTTGCATAAAGAGATATACATTTACCATATATAGCTACAGGGAAAATAGAGGGTTTTTTTAAACTCACCAAAATGACAAATGATAATTTAAAAAAAATCCCTAAAAATTCATATTGTTTCAAAATTTAAAATGAATTCCCAGTTTTTGAAATTCAAGAAAAAATCACTAGTTAGAAATACAAGTTCGCTATTAGGAAAATCTTTCAAACATAATGTGAAAAAATGAGTTAATCGAAACGCATGGAAAAAGACCTAATAACACTGTACCATATACCATTGTTACATTATATGGCCAATGCTCAAGAAATTATTAACATACATTCAAAAATTAGAATATTTAAATTAGAAGAAATTAATTAGAATTAATTAATTTCTAATTATGTTTGTAAATATCCTAATTTAACTGCTGATCCGTTAAGCATGACATTATTCATGAAAGGTATTTTAAAGCGTTCCTTAAATATTGACTGAACAAGACAAAAAAATCATATCTGATCTAAATAACTGCAGAAATTGTTTAAACATTTGGACATATAAATTAGTTATGAAAACACTCGAAATATAATTCGGTCACTTACATTTAATTATTAACTTTACTGTTTTTTGTTTTAATACGAGTTTAATGTTTAGTTTCACAATTAAGCTTTTCTTTTAATCCTAAATTTTGTTTCAACCCATATTGGGTCAAATGGCCCAAAGTGGGTTTATCCATATTTTACCCAACCACAGATTAAAACAACATGCATTTTTGAGTGACATAGTAAATAGTAGTTATTTATTGCAAATACTGAGAAGTTGGTTACCAGGTTTGTTTGTTTCTTGTCAAGTTTTGCACTAAATAGTAAAAAAAGAATTATTAAATTATAGGAATTATTATTTAAATTATATGTATTTTCTCTTTTTAGCAAACAGTTATATTATACTATAATGATCAGATGGACTATTAAGATAATTAAGTGATGGTTAGTGATAAAAGTTTCACGTTTCCCACCCGCCGACCACTGCAGTCATTTTTAGGTGCCAGGTGTGCGTCCCACAATACACCCGCAAGCAGGATGCCCTGCAACAGTGGGAGGTGAGGTGGGCCTCTGTCTTTAAAGTACTGATGTGTGTCTCAATAAAATCGCATAAGGGAATGCTGCCACCAAAACAACCTGCTCACCTCAAATGCTATTGACGGGGTTGTTCACAGGTGTATTGATATGGCATGCAGTTTATTCAGGCATTGGTTGGATATTATATTCAAAAGATACTAAATTTTACAAAATATAAAATAACAATTTATTATTGTTGTTGCTAATCATCAACACCGTGTGATGGCTATCAAAACGTTTGGACAACAGCGCTGATAAAAATAAATTGTGCTTTAATTAAACGAAATTGATTAAAATAGTCTTTTAAATTTTTTTTTTATTATTTGTTTGAGTAAACCTAGTTTCATTACTTAACATTTGTATAAATTTGATAAAACCTAACAATAAAAAACACACATTTAATGTTTTTCCGATTTAGATATTGTTACGCTTTATCACCATGACAGTGAATATAAAGTGTTTCATGCGGCTATATAAATTGAAGGCAAATGCAGGCTTTCGTTGGTGTTAAATTATGAGCACGCTGACTGTGATCAAATTTATTCTGTTTCCTATACGGACCTTTTGGTGTGTATGAAGTTGTGTTTTGGCAACAGCAATGGTTACTGCGTGCACTTTCTTTGAATTAACGAATATTGCGCCCTTGTTGTGCAAGATTGGTAAGCAACAGATTAAAAGCAACAAGACGAATGAGGTCAAATCATTTTATGGGATACATTACCTCAGTGAACCTCGCACAAAGGCGCATCTGGCGCTTTTTACAGCAGTGAGAGTATTCATCCAAGAAATTTGTCTTGCTGCCCACCGTTTTGTGCACGGTGAGCAACCACAGCATCCCGGCTGACCCGGTCTCTGGTGTCACCACAAAGGCTGCCATGTTTCGCAGTGCTCGGGTACACAATTGAATTCCCGGGATTCTTAGCAGTGGTTTCCACGAGGACTTTCTCGCACTTCGCCCCGCGACCATTGAACGGGAGAGAGAGAGGTCAGCAATGTTTGCTATACACAGGAAAACAGCCAAAGATTTGATTTGCACAAAATCCGGCAATTGTTAAATTTTTTCTGAAATCCAAAATAATTTGTTCAATAGAATTTAGTGGTATTTTAGAACTTTCCTCCTTTACTTTTGGACATGCAATGGAGATTCGCTGTACGTGATGTTTTTTGTTATTTACTGTAATGAACAATAGATGACACTAAATAAGTATCTCTATGAAATAATTATTACTGTGGTGTATTAATTATGTGCCAGGATCGTTTATAAATAGGAAATGTACACACAGATTTGTTTGACGAACCCTAGAGACAGAACGTGCAGATGACCATAATAAAAATACTAAAAATAAGACATGCGTCATCTTATTTTAGAAGATAATGAACGCGTGAGATTGGTGCTAAATTACATAGGGACCTCTAAATGAACTGTGGGTGCAAAGGTCGCTCAGATGTTATCATGCAGTGGTAGAATATTTAACAGTACTAGACATGTTAAGTGAATAAAATATTGAAAAGCCCGTTAAAACCCACAACGATTAAAAGACCTTTAGGAAAACAACATCTTGGGCCTAATCGAGAATGAAAAATGAATTGGAACCTTTAAAAAAGTTGCCTAATTTCTTACTTGCTACCAGCGTTTGTGCCTCTGCCTAGTCTTGCTTTGAATCTCTTTTCTCGCTGCTCTCTTTTCGCATTACTCATTGGTAATGCCTAAATGTAATTTGTTGCTTTATTGATTATATTGCATTCAAATAATCAGACACCGCTAGTTTTTGTCTGTTATCCACTTTAAATAACACAGTTCCGTTAGCATCACGCTAGCCGGTTAGCTTGTCTTCTGTGTTTACTGTGTTTTATCTCCTGCTTATCTATTTCATCGAGTTCATCAAACAGCTGTGGTAAGTCGGAATAAATTAACAAACACGGTAACCCAGTTAACACACTACCTACCAGTTACGTAATTTATTTGTACTTTTTGGTAATTTCATGATTTACTAATTTGCAACGTAACTGCAACGTCAATAATTTAGCATGCACTTAATTTTATTACCACTAAATTACCGATTCACAACGTCACTTTTATGTTCTCGTAACGTTAGATAACTACTGCCGCATTCAATGTCGGTAGTCGATAAATCCAAATCCGTTCTTCCGACATCCGTTGTGAATGCGTTCCATTGCTAGTTTCGGAAAATATGGATGCCCGATTTGTTTTGTTAGCGTATGCTCAGAAAAACGTCTGTCTAACACAAATCAAGTGAAAGAAGGTCTAAATGTCACTACAAAGATTTTAGACGACGCTTTCTCTACACATATACAACTTAAAATATCACAATGACGAAAAGAAAATGCTGAAACCGTTTACTGTGTGCGCTGCCATTTGTGCCGTGACGTAATTCCAACCGACTCGGTCTGCACCGAATTAGCCCGAGTTCATGATTCGGAACCCCGATTTGATTGGCCGACGGCCAATGGCCGTTCCATTGCACTTTCCCGAGGTAGAGGTCGGATTTTCCCCTACTGCCGAGTAACAATACTATTTTAATTGTTAAATGAGTTACCATGGCAACCGGAACAGGCAACTAAGGACAGCAATTTACACGAGTTGCTGACGACTCCAGTCAGTTAGGCTATATGACAAAACACGACAACCTCAGAATAATTAACATTATTATCTTTACCTTCTTGTTAAAGTATTTTGGTTAATATTTATTCCTCTGTAATTATTTACTATCTTTAATCTTGTCCGCTAACATTTTGCTTGTTTATGTACATTTAAAAAACTGTTTTTTAAAGAAAATGTGTTGTCCAATATAATAAACAAACCCACCAAATAATCCTGTACTCTCTTGGGTAATGCTTAGGTGATTAGTAATACCAATTGTTGCATTTTCAGTATAAATGTCTGTTTTAATAGTGGTGTCAAGCAATGCTGTCGAACTTGATAATAAATGAACTGTGCATGTCCGTCCTTAAAAAGTGTAAATGAATAATTTAAATACAAAGTAAAAATGACCAAATGACTGTTGTCACAGCGTTGGGATTACTGCCGTGCAGCTTAACAAAATTACGCCGTGGCAACGAATCCAGGACTTTCACTTTTCCGGTTGTAACAACATAACTAGTTACGTTGCCACAACGCAAGAAACTCAGGCTGACAGATTTTGTATGAAATGTGACAATAGAGGCACCATCCACCAAAGTCAAATGCTTACCATGAGCCAGAGCGCCAACCTCAATGCCAATGTAAACATACTGGCTAAATCTAAACGTTAATTTAGTAAGAATATAATATATAAGTTTGCACAATAGACCTTTATCACACTTCCAATTTTCGGGAAGTGAAGCAGCGTATCATTACTTCCAGTACCGTCGCAACGCAATCAAAACTAATGGCTGATACCTCTCGCTGGTGTTATTGTAGGGTACCTGGCTGGTCTAATTCTAAACAATGACACCCTTATCTCAGTTTTCACGATTTTCTTACCCACAAAAAGAGCTGAGGAACTGAGGTAAGACTAATACAGCGGGATAAAGGTTTTCTTTTAAAAAAATATGAGAGCTATGTCTGAAACTAAAGTGGAAAACTTCTTAAACACTGCAATACATTTGTGTTCAAATACTGAACACAAGAGACACAAAATACCTTTCATGAATGTAGATGTTTTAATGAGTAGGGACTAGAGTATATTTTCAGACTGAGGGCTAAACTTTCCGAACATTGAGCAACCTGGTCAGGTCAGGAAGAAGGAAGAAGACAGACTGGCTTAACAAACTATGTGCTAGCTGTCACACGTCACTGAAGACACATAATTTACAACACATAGAATCACCTAAATATCATAATACAAAAAAAAAACAATTAGATACACAATACAGACAAACAATTTATGAGCCTTGGTTTGTTGAATATTATATGTCCCTTTACAAAAATGCTTTTTGTTAATATGATATGATCACAGATCATAACCTAGATGTGCTCTGTTTGACAGAAACATGGCTAAAACAAGTCTGTCTCACAAAATTACTGTTATACGCATGAGCCTCATCCAAAAGGCAAAGGGGAGGTGTTGCTGCACTTTACAGGAATATATTTTTAAAGTTACCAAAAGGTCTAAGATACAGTTCTTTTGAAGTAATGGTGCTAAATATAACTTCATAGTGTAAATGATAAATCAAATCAATTCTACTGGCTACAGTATACAGACCACCAGGGCACCACACCAAATTTTGAAAGAATTTACTGATTTTTTATCAGAAGTAGTATTGGTGACAGATGAAATCCTAATTGGTGGTGATTTTAACATCCATGTAGATAATGAAAAAGATGCATTGGGATTGACTTTCAAAAACATTTTAAACGTAGAGATCGGAGTTTCACAACATGTGTCAGGACCCACTCAATGTCTTAATTATACTTTAGATTTAATAAGGTCCTATGGTATAAATTTTGATGGCATTAATATTCTGCAGCAAAGACGTTTCAGATCATTATCTGGTGTCCTGTTTACACTTACCTATGGTTGCAAAATCAGCTCCATGCTACAAATACGGTAGAACGATAAGTCACTAAAGATTGTTTTATCAACAATTTACCTGAACTGCCCTAATTCCTTAGCATAATGATAACTTTAAAAACCTTCACAATACAACAGAAAATGTTAATTCCCTCTTTTCTAAAACCTTAGACACAGTTGCTCCTTTATGCTTAAAGAAGATAAAGCAACAGCAGCCCAACACGGTATGGTATAACGAGTATACTCACGTCCTAAACAAAGCAGCTGGAACAAACTGAGCGTAACTGGAAGCACAAAAAAACTAGAGGTATTCTGTACAGCATGGAAGGAGAGTGTTTCAAATTACAGGCCTTAAAAAACTCCAGATCTGCCTACTTTTCCATTTTTTTAAAGAAAATAAACACAACCCTAGATATTTGTTTGGTACAGATGTTATTTCCTAGAAAGAAACTGTATCTGCAAGGATTTACAATCAGGTTTTAGACCATATTATAGTACAGTGACTGCTTTTATTAGAGTGACAAATGATTTGCTGTTGTCGGCTGATCTTGGTTGCATCTTTCTTTTAGTGCTATTCTACCTTAGCACAGCCTTTGATACTGTTGACCACATCATTCCCTTAAATAGGCTTGAAAATAATGTTGGCACAAATGGAACTGCACTCGCATGGTTTAAATTATATTTATCAGTTTGTTGCTGTGAGTAAAAAGGTCTCATAGCAATCACAAGTTCAGTATGGCGTGTCACAGGGCTCAGTGTTTGGGCCTCTGTTTTTCACCCTGCATAGGCTACCTCTGGGAGCAATTAAGTGACATTGAGTAGGTTTACTTTGCTATGCTGACGATAGTCAGCTTTGTATGTATAAGGTCTAATGCGATGCATAAATTTACAAAACTAACAGAATGTATAGTCGATATAAAAACCTAAATGACTAGCAACTTTCTACTACTAAATTCAGACAAAATAGAAGTTTTTATTATTGGAGCAAAATCTTCCACATGGAAAACAACCTAGAATACTCACAGTGTGGCTGCACTGCAGGTTTAGTACAAAAACGTCAGCTGGTTTAAAATGCAGCAACCCTTGTTTGATTTCTGTCTTATTTGTTCTTAGAATAAACAAGTATGCCCATATTAGTCCATTTCTGTACACTGCACTGACTGCCTATCAAGCATTGTATAAACTTAAGCTCGCTTATTAAAGCAAGCTCCTTTCTCATTACAGTCCTTCACGTTCAATGCAATCTTAAAATTTCGGCCGGTTGATAATGCCCAGAGTTTTAAAATCAAGCACAGGTGGTAGATCCTTTTCATACTTGATGCCCAAACTCTGGAACAGTCTTCCCAGTGTTGTTTGGGAGGGAGATATATCAGAGTAAATCTAGATTAAAGATCCATCCCTTTAATCTAGCCTAAACATTGTCCAATTGATTTATTAATCAGATTTCTTAAAGGCTTGTTAGGCTGAATTAACTAGGTAATTCAGAACCTGAATCAAGATAACAGCATCGTCATTTTTTTATGGATCAAGACAACTTTTCACAGTACAACAATTCTGAGGTAATAATAACTTATCCTTAGATAAGTTATTATTAATAATAACTTATCCTTAGATAACTAGTTGCAACAATATTGTTAACCAGCCAAAAGTGATTAGTAAGTGTGTGACTTGCCAAAAGCGATTAGTAATTGTGTCATAATTTTCCCCATTAACGTTACTCCATCAAGTCATCATTTCATCAAGTATCATATGAGCAATTTCACATAAGTGATCTTAACAAATGTGTTCCATTGTTTCTGTTTGTCAGTTGACATGCCTGAGAATGATATACGAGTTGTGGGCATTTCTGGTTCAGCTCCAAAAAGATTTGTTCAGCACTGCTGGCTATCGGCTTATGATGTTTCCCTTAGCACCCAGAGGCTGCTTCCTGCTTACAAGGTCTTTTACTATGGCTACATGGAGGGGAAAGACAAGGCCCCCTATAGGGACCCATTGCAGCAGTTCTTTGCTGATTACAGTCTGAAAAGGCACAGATGCAGATTTGTTCCTTTCATGAGGACCTAAGCAAAAAATTAATCACAGTTTTTTCTCTTTGGTTCTGTGATTGCCTGCCTGCATACATGCTACATTTCCCCCAATCTTTTTATCTAATGGGGAAAAAATGTTTTTAAGTCTCAAATTATTACATATACATTTACTCATTTGGGAGACGCTTTTATACAAAGCAACTTACAGTGAATTCAAGGTATACATTTTAATCAGTACTTGTGTTCCCTGGGATTAAACCCACAACCTTTGCGCTGTTAACGCAATGCTCTACCAGTTAAGCTACAGGAACACCACAGATATTATGACAATTAAAATATGGTGCTAAAAAGTATTAAACTACAACTTAATGTCATTTGTCCTTACAGGTCAGTCAGACAATTGTCCAACTGCATGACAAACAACTGCAAGTTTTCACAAACTTCCTTGCCTGCTTTGTTCAGTCTGAACACCTGAACCCAGAGCCCAAAGCCCAAAGCTCTGGCTACTCTGGACTTTGATAGCAAACTGCTATCTATGAAAGAGATGGGATGTTGTGGCTCATCCACAATCTTGTAGGTAATTAGTATGTGAAGCACTTTACAATAAGGTTGGATTTGTTAACATTAGTTAACTACATTAATTAACATGAACTGACAATAAATTCTACAGCATTTATTAATCTTCATTTGTTAATCTCAAAAAACTCAAAAGTGGGTTATGGTAACATTAGTTAATGCACAATGAAGTATCATGTACAGACAATGAACAATTGTATTTAAAATTAAAACTAAAATTAACAAAGATTTAGAAAGGCTATAGTATTTGTCTGCCATTGATCTAGTTGTGAGAGGCAACTCTCAGACTGGGTTTGAACTGAAGAAACTCACAGAAATGTACCACCTGATGCTGACACTCACAAGGAGATTCTTCAGTAGTGTGGCCAAGACAATTCCCACTTTTAGAGAGGGAGATGAGGTTGTGACATGGTGGGCCTCTGTATTTGAAACAGAAAAATATCCAGGCCTGAGCCAAGCTGTAAAAGCTGCCTTGTTCATCTTTCATGGCCCCTTGGTGGAATCATCTTTCAATCTGATGGGTGACATTATAGACCTAAGAAGCACCAGCATGAATATTACTAGATTCAGTGCCATTCAGAGTCTACATTACTCTCTCATAGACAACTGGAATAGATATGAGCCCTTGCACGTAATGCGTCCATTTATTCAAACGATCCAAACAACAAATCCATGTTGTAGTTATCATCAGTTTAGTCAACTCTATATTCATAAACCAATTACAATATTAGCATCCCTAGTGTACTAATATAACAATAAAAAATTACAATGATACCATATATTCTGTACTCTGTTGTACCTGATCATTTTCCTGTTTTCTGTGTTTTTATTTTTATTATATGTAAAGCCGCTTTGAAACAAAGCACTATATAAATAAAACTGAATTGAATGGAATACTATACAGGCCTGACTGCATAATCATATTTTTTAAAATACCATAACATAAATCTTATACTTTAAACAATATTCTCAAATTCCCGGCCCATGAACAGAAAATTACAGGCCACAGTGTCTGTTATGGAAAGTTTTCTTGAATGCTGGCACTATGTAGACATTTTTTTTGTAAACCTTCCTCCTTGTACATGTAACTGCAATCCTTATGAGCTGTTATAGCAAAGATAATTTTTTTCTGTGAATGTTTGTTACTTTTTTGTTTGTTTGTTAAACACAATTTTTGTACTCACAACCCAGACACACTAACAACTGTCACAAATACATATTTGACTTTTTCCAGCTCTCATTACTCAACAATTCAACCCAATAAATAAATAAATAATAGAGAAAATACTGAGAAAAAGTATCCACCTTTACCAACTCAGCCCCACCCTCTCTGAGACAAAGATCTTAATGGTTTGAAATCTAATTAAGAAGCAAAAAATGTCCTTTCAGGAAATTACATACTTCTTGGCCAAAGTTCACAATTAAACAAATGATTATATTTTGATACCCATAATTATATGCCTAGGCATGGGGGCTTCTTTCAAGTGTCATGTGTGTCTAGTTATAGCTGATGAGATTATGAGTCAGACTGGTTGAGTCCCGTTAAGGGAATGTTTAATGGAATAAGAATGGAATGGGTGAATAATGGAAGCATGCTGCTTGAGGTCCACCCCTTAAATATCAGCCAATGTATGGCACACTTTAGCTGAAAACATTCACACGTACTAGTGTCTTTCTTGATGGTGATAAAGAAAAATACATGATGATTGCCTTAAATTCCAAACATATTCCTTTAAGCATTTGTATTAGCAGACACTTCCACATTTCTGGAGTCATCAGTGGAATGGTTGAAAAGAGAGTTTATGCTTTGAAACTTGATCTTCTTCAGCAGTCCTATTTCTGCCTCAGTTCACTGCGGGAATGACGGGGGAGCGTTTTGGAAATGTTAGGAAATGGAAATCAGAATCATTTAGAGCTGATCATCACAAACTAAAACATGAAAGACAATGACTTTATCAAGTGTAAGGCATTAGGCTGCAGTTAACTGACTTCAGGTAGTTAACTAGTTTGAATTTACCACACTGAAGAGACTTTGGCTGACCAAACATCTGAAAGCACAGTAAAAATCACCATAAAGAATTTTTTAAAGGTACGAAAAGCCAAGGTGATTGCAATGGACACAGAAGGAAAGAGAACCAGTGAACACAGTAAGGAGGACGATATTTCTTGTTCAATCTAAAATGTAATTAATATATAATATCATGAAGCCAGTGAGTGAAGAAAAAATATAAGAATAAATATTTTAGTCCCACAATGACACACCCTTATTAAGTATTGTTGCAGTATTGTTGTAGACCGTTATTCGTAATAATTTAATAACATTTTATATCCCCCAAAACTCACTCTCACAAATGTGTTGACATTTATAAAACAAACTATTTAAAATAAACATGACTACATTAAAATCATCATAATTTATCATTTTTATAATCCAGACATTACTCGCTGCATTCACTTTACATTCTTAAAGATTTGCCCCTCACACGTTTGGCCAAACCTGTAAACGCACAACTCATAGTTTTGTGTGCATTTACTGCCCCCTGGTGGTTTTTCAGTATACTCAGTATATATGGAAGTTCTTAATAGTTAGGACGCAAGCAGTGAAAGTGCGAAGGCCCTGTTATTTTTCTTAGGATTTTTATTAAAAAAGCTTAGACATGGGTGTGGTGGAGCAGCTCTGTAGCGTCCCCTTTTGACTAAAATGATATGGTTAGTTTTGCCTACAGTCACTAAACTTGGTACATGTATTGTTCTCATCAAGCCAGACAACTTTCAAAATTACACTCATTAGCTCCACCCAACAGGAAGCCAGCCATTTTGGATTGTATTTGGCTTTTTGGTCAATTCCAGGCTTTGCATTTTTTAATAATCCTCCTAGGGAAATTATGAGGTTGTCACCAGATTTGGCAAATATTATGCCAAGACATTGAAGATGCTAAATTGTGAAAGGATTTTTCATAGCTTGAAAAATGTTACCATGGAAATGCAATAAATTTTTGTGAAAACATGGACGTGTGTGCATTAAGTGATTTTGTTGAGCTGTATGTTTGGTCCTAGGTATTGATGATTTAAATCCCCAGTCTTAAAATCCCTAGTACAGTCTTATTCCAGTAACTATAAACGAATTCCCTTATGTTGTGCTGATGGTGTGGGATAAGGTTTTTAAAGGCAGAAGATTGGATCTTTGAGTTTTTTACAGTCTATCTAATGTGAGAGGACTAGATTAGACTGACTGAAGTTACTTGTAAGGATTGATAGCATGTCCATGTGTCAAAAGACTTACAAAAAACACACTTTAAAATAGACTTCAATTATTTTAAAAATTAAATGCATGTGTCAACTATGCTTGGTTTTCTGGAAAGCACCCAGTGGCGATGGCACCATAGTGCTTGGGCTCATCATCGTTGCTTGCAGCTATATTTTGGTTTCTGTATATTTCAGAAAGTGTGAGTTTAAGAAAAAATGCTTTCAATTATAAAATACTACAATAACTTTGCAAATCTTTTCCATGACCCTATTGTAATAATGTTTAAAATGGTTTACCAAACAATGGTTTCATGACAGTTTCATAAGTAAAGTCTATTCCTAAATCATTATAATTAAATACAGAAAATTATCATTAACTGTGGAGTCAACAAAAGTAACTCATCGCTCCTAACAGAATGGCCTATTGCAAATGGTGTTCTAAATTGCGTGTTCCTAATTACAAGAAAGTTACAAATTGCAGCTTTAATGTGCCAGAGGAGAACTGGCCCTTTGGCACGGTTGAGCCAGGGGTTGAGCATGGTTTCTCCCAAGGTTTGTTCTCCATCTATGCATCATTGGAGTTTTGGTTCCTTGTTACTTTTGCCCTATTGGTTTGCTAACATATACACACAGTATATATATACAGTATATATACAGTGCTCAGCATAAATGAGTACACCCCACTACATTTGTCAGAAAACGTTTAGTTTGATTCTGAAAATCACATTTTCTATGAGATACTATACTACAAAATACTCCCACAAATGTGGGCCATTGATTGCAAACAAGATTTGTTAATTTGCACACACAAAAAAGTGATTTTCCTAACAAATTCATTCAAAACCCATGTTGCAAAAATGAGTACACCCCAATTATAGTCTTAGGAGAAAAGCCACACTTAAGACTACAAAATTCTAATTAACAGGCATTCAACCACAGGTGA
>JAZGTK010001536.1:0-38754 GCA_036877625.1 Ambastaia sidthimunki | reverse complement strand
AAACGTGTCAGCAGTGCTTGTATAATCCTTCAGTTCACTGCCGGCATGTTCAGTCATAATAAAGCAACCAACAGTGCTGCAATGGTGTGTGTGAGAGAGAGAGAGAGCGAGAGACATAGGCAGAAATGAGTGAGAGGGAGAAATGGAGTGTGTGTTTTAGCAGCAGCAGGACTGTGTTTTAATGGCTGCTCTCTAACTGTGATCAATGCCATACACACACACACTCACACACACTCACACACACTCACACACACTCACACACACTCACACACACTCACTCACTCACTCACACACACACACGCAGTCTGTCAGTCTGATGTTGTTGTATTTATCGAAAGCCATTTGATTCTTTATTACAAAGTAATTTATTGTTAATCAGTCTGAACCAATTTTTATACTGTGGCTAAATATCATTATGATTGAAAAATGTTTTAAAAAGATTATATAAGCTTATATAATTATTTATAAACTGATTATATAACAAAATCAAATGAGATTTTGCTAGCCAATCAGAAGACAGTGTGTTATATTGATTTAAAGTAGGAAGATTTATCACGTTTTGTGTACAGTGAACGCGTACTGCAGGTCAATGGTTCTATGGTCACATGTTGGGTACAGTGAACTTTTAGTGAAGTAATAATGTTAATACAACATTTAAACACTCCTAGAACTTTCAACACAACATTTTTAATGTTTTTGTTTATTAATGGAAACGTTCTTACAACCTAAAATTTAGCAGGGATCCTTCAAATGTTGTCAAAAGCACCAATTGACATATTATGACCTTCATTGTACTGTGTAGATTAACCGTGAAGAAATGCTGACAGAGGTCATTTACTCTGTCAGTGCTTTGTAATGCATGCAAGATATTTTAAAGCTAGAATGTATTATTCTTATTATTAAACTTGATGTTTTAGAAAATACTTTAATGAGGAAAGTTTATCTTTATTTTTTGGTACATTTATTCCAGACGGGAAAGTTTGTCGGAAGCGATTGTTCATTATTCATCAGATATAATTTAAATAAATCTCGGGTATAAGTTGTGATGTGTAGATGCAGGAGTTAGAATGCATAAAATTAAACTCATTCATTATGCAATAACACCCTCTGGTTAAACATGCCAAATAAACATTCGAACCATTGGAAAAGCTTTTCTGTTTTTTATATAAAAGACAGTAAAGGAAACTGAGAGTGTTTATTATGATGTGGAATATTTTAAATGAACAGTGTTTGGGAGCTTGTAATTTTATACTCGACACTGATTTCCAAATTTTCCAATAGCATGTGTTGCAATGGTAGCAGAATAATGGATTTAATGTCTAATCCGTTTGGAGTTACCCAGTGGGAGGGATTTCTGGAGCACCTTGAAGAGCTCTGGATAATGTGAATAAACCAAACTATTTGCAGAGCAGAGACCTGTTTCTTCAGCTTCTTCTAAACATCCAAGTCTGTTGAGTTTATCTGCTAAATGTCACCAGCCGTCTCTTCCTTCCGTCTGTGTGGTTTGTACGGTCGTGTCAGCCACAGATCCAGAACTCTGAAGTGTGTCAGTGTGTGTTTGAAGCTGCTGCAGTGTTGGTCAAAGTGAAAAACATTACGCTGTACCCTGAGATCAGTGAATTATTTACTGACTGTGGGGTCACTTTGTGAGGACGGTCTTATGCTGTTAGACTTGCAAAGAACTGGAGTAAATTCAAAACAAAAGGCCAGAGATCGCAAACACGCAGACGAGTGGGAATTCAGTGTGTAAACGTGTGACGCATGAAAACCAGAAACGACGGTTCTGTCATTCTTTATTTGACAGAAACGTTTTCAGACCATTGTGATGGTTCGTCAAATTTGCATTCGATCCAAGTTCTCTGTGGGCAAACACATGTGATAATGTAAAAATTAACTCCCGTAGCTTCCTTTAGACTGTGAGTGTGTGCGTCTGCGTGTGCGTCTGCGTGTCTGCGCGTGTGTGTGTAGATGCTCTTGAGTAACTTTGGTGTTTTATTCATGAGCTGCGTGCAGCAGCTATTTCTCTCCATCAGCAGAGTCTCAATGCTCTAAGAATAACACGCTCATGTACACACACACACACACACACACACACACACACACACACACACACACACACACACACACACTGTAGATACTGTACTTCACAGAATGGAGAAATGCTTACATCTGGTGTGTTTATGAGCATGAGTGAGATCTGCTGAGAACTGTGAGCTGGACTGATGTGTGATTATTGTCTTAATACATGAAATACTCCACAGTACAGTTTATAGTGCAGTACTGACCCCTCGTCTGTCATCATTTCCTGATCAGCACTATTTCTGTATTTTAGATGATTTCTATTAGACTTAGTCAACACCCTGTTTACTTTCCTAATACACATATGCAAGATTCTTCAGTACACATTACGCAAAAGATAAGAAATAGAAGTTTATTTTTGTAATTAAAACTTGCTTCACCTAAGAAACTAATTTTTCTTTTGACTTTAATTGTGACGCTGGATGTTTAGGGCTCCATCCTGCCACTGCTCTAAGCTATAAACACAATATTCCTTTGATTTGAAAATGAAGGACCCTGTTTTTATTCTCTCTTTTAGACCGTAGCGAGTCGCCTCGACTAATGTGACCAACGAAAGTCAAGTTATCAACTTATTCTTTCTGCCAGTGTGTGTATGTGTTGTGATTATTCACTGTGAAGTGATAAAAGACTTCCCAGTGAAACTATAAACTGAATCATTTGTTTGAAAGATTACAAGAGAGCAATGTTTCATCAGTAGAATGATTTAGATGGTGCTATGCCATAGTAGCTGACATTAGTTTGTGAAGAATTTGTGTGTCTGTGGATATATGCTTATATAAATGCTGTGGTGCAGGAAACACTCACCTGTGATATTTATTCCTAGTTTTATAAAGTCATGATTGATTGAGTTAGTTGTCTAGTAAAGATTTCAGGTACTAGTAAGAGTTCAGTAGATAAATCTTCTGCATACACACGTGGAATATGCAAACGGCTTTAATAATCACTGGCAAAACATCTATGTTAGATTTTAGCTAGTAATGTTTACTTGTTATTATACACACATACAAAATACAGCAGATGTTCTTTTGGTAAGACAGAAAGCCAAATGCTGTTTTCGTGTCTCGTACATTTTATTCATTGTGCAACAGTGTAATTAATTCATTGGTGTGTGTGTTTTGTGTATGATGGCGAGGTGTTTGGTAAGTGTGTCATAACTAAAGGGGTGTGTGTGAGTGTAAATGATTTTGATTAGATTGGAGTGTTTTATTCAGTTTGTTTAGCCACGGTGTGCTTGTGTATGTGTGTTTGTATGCGTGTTTTGTTTGAATCAGTTGGGAATTTGTTGTCACATCTCTTGACATAACATTGACACAACGTTACTCTGGTAAAATAAACTACCATGAAACCGGGCTTAAAAATGTGATTTAGTTTTATTTGTTTTGGGCTGCAGTGATGTAGTGTGTGTATGTGTGTGTGTGTGTGTGTGTGTATCATGGTTATGATAGTTTAGCATTTATTATATTACACACACACACACACACACACATAATGTTTCTTGTTAGTAATCAGTCTATAATAACCTCTTCTCTGTTAATGTATGTGAGGAAGTGTAGCAGTTTCATTCGACCCCTTCATCTCAACTGTTTTAAACTACCATAGCAGCAGTCACAGAGAAAAGAGTCTGTTTTTGTCTGTTTCCTTTTGTCTGTTTCCCACGACCCTCTTTCTTATTCCCAAACGGGTTACAGACCCGTTGGCTTGAGTTTTTACACTTGAAAGAGCAGGATACAGTCAGACAGAAGTCCAGCGGAGCCGCCACATCCAGCCGTGACTGTGAGCTACAGTGATCACTCTCGTGTAAATGAGCAGTAGTCTCCGTTTGATGAGTGTATTTTACATTTAACATGAAATTATTCATATTATTATTAATACCCCTCATTTCTGATACGCAACGGCCGCTTTTCACAATCTAATCAGTTCCCAGAGGACAAAATCATATCGCCCTGTTTTTATTTCTCGTTGGATATTCTCCGTTTTAAATATCACACGTTACAGAAATAAAATAGGTCACAAATTTTCTTTCATGTTACTTTTAAATGAATTCTGCAGGATCCGCAGATTTCCCCTCACAATCGCTGCATAAGTGTGAAGAAAAGGCACAGATTTAGTTTGGGCTCAGGCATTGGTAGAACCTAATATGGGCTTTTTCCCATCAAGCTCTCATTACTGCTGATCTAATAAGGGAAGTGGTTAGAAGGAATGTTTTCTCTGGTTGAATGGTACCTCACGGTGTAACCTCAGTCTTCTGTAAGTCACACGCTGCTCAGATTCTTGCTAGTGTATTGGGCTGTGAGTTTTCCGCCATAATAAACTTCTAATGAATTCTGGGATTTTGAGTATTTCAGGCTTTAAATGGCCTAAGGGGAGAATAATCAAGACATTTAAAGAGACATCATTTCAGCAAGCAGAAAGAATAATGTGTTTCTGCTCAAAGAGAGACTCAGCACTGAATTCTAATGTACACACACATATACACACTTTAACACGTGTGTGTGTGTGTGTGTGTGTTATGGAGATATTTGATAGATGAGAGGCTGTTCTGATAAATGTCTTTGAGAATGCAGGGTGGAGGTGTCAGGGTGGAGGTGTGAGTGAAGTGAATTAGTTACAGGTTGATGGCTGATGGTTAGTTGGATGATGGACGGTTAGAATAAACAAGTACAGTGTTCTGATGTTTGTGAAGAACAGTGGAGGAATACAAGACTGCTGTGCAGATGTTCAGATGGAGAGCTGGTGGAAATGAAAGTGATTCTAATAGTGAGAATAAAGAGAATTCTGGGATTCCAGGAGGTAAGAAACAAGGTTCTCACAACAGTGACAGGAGAGACAGCAAAGCACTTCATCAGCTTTCAAAGACCTGAAGCTGTTTGATGATGAATCACGATGTTTAAATCTAATGCTAGGAGTGAAAAAAGCTTTAATGACAATGTTTTTATGATATAAGAAAATGCTTATACAATGGCCCCAAAAATATTTGGACCTTTTATTCAAAATTGAAATGCATATATGTTTATATATTGAAGGTTGGGTAGGCAGTATAACACGAGCGGGAGTGCTGTTATGATCAGTAATATAACACGAGCAGGAGTGCTGTTATGATCAGTAATATAACACGAGCAGGAGTGCTGTTGTGATCAGTAATATAACACGAGCGGGACTGCTGTTGTGATCAGTAGTATAACACGAGCGGGAGTGCTGTTATGATCAGTAATATAACACGAGCGGGAGTGCTGTTATGATCAGTAATATAACACGAGCGGGAGTGCTGTTGTGATCAGTAATATAACACGAGCGGGAGCGCTGTTATGATCAGTAATATAACACGAGCAGGAGCGCTGTTATGATCAGTAATATAACACGAGCAGGAGTGCTGTTATGATCTGCGGTAAATCACTGTAAATGGTGATTGTATGTGTTGTGTCTTTTCTGTTTCCTGTCTTGTTTGTATAAACAGCCTCTCAGTTCACAGTTGTTGTCAGATTCTGTTTGGCCATTAGTTTTTTATCTCCTGATGTTGTTCTGTGTTTCTCACATATTTTTATTTTTGTTTTTTAATAAAGCTGTGTGTAAACTTCAGCTATCCGAAATCCTGTTACTGCATGTTGACCGGAGCAAGAATATACATGAAGTCCTTAGTAATTAAGAATCCAGAAATGCAACAGAAGTGTAGAGTGCAGGTTTGAAACAAAGTCTGGTACTTCAAACCATGATACAAAAGTTATAAATCAAACAAAATCAAGCTCAAATCAGTGCAAGATTACCAGTCAAGGACATCTGTGTGAACTTGAGGACAACAGACCGGCAACCATTAGAAATGATCTTGTCTATAATGACATGAAAGTGAAACCTCATACAGCTTCAGGCACTATTCACGCTCATGGCATCTTTTGCACACAATGACAGCAGATGGTGACTGAATTTCTGAGTTACTGTCCTTGTAAGATTAAAAAAAAAAAACAAATGTGATGAATGATCACAAGCATTGCAAATCCCATTTCAGTCTGATTTCAAATGCAGCTGGACGTGATGAAGGCGTGAGGTCATAAACATCAGACAGCACTGAATGCGTGTCATTGTGCCGCTCTGCCAGGCCGCTGTCAGTGACATCAAACACACACTGCTGGAGTCAGATTGATCCATTTAAACAAGTTCTTTCATTGCTTGGGCACACTGTGAGTGTTTTTAGCCGTGTGTTCTGATGAAGTCTCACTGGATAATAACACTTTAAACAACAACAGTGATGCACTGAGCAGAAGCAGCTGCATTCATGTACCATTATTCACTGAGGATCTTCATTATTCAATATCTTCCTGTGGTAATAAAAATGTTTAAAGTTATTTTGAATGGTCTAGGAATGTTCAAAACATCCAGTTTTGTTATAAGAATTTTATTCAAACAATTTAATTCTGTAACTTTAAAATGTTCCACTAACAACAGAGACTAATGTTTTGATGAATGATATCTAATGTTAATAAATAATAATAATAATAATAATAATAAAAATAAATAATAATGTTCTATCAACATCAACTGCAAGAACTTTTTTGATTAATAAGAGAATGTTCTGAGATTGTTCTGAAAACGTTCTCTGTTTGTTTTTTGTGCATTGCATTATGATGAATTATTTTAGTTTTATCTTGAATGCAGTAAGACAGACCCACGGTATGCCATCACCAAACTGAATGGCTCATATTTAGCTTGTTTTTCTCTGTAAAAACATTAATCTGCATGTGAATGTAAATCAGAATGCGGTCGGGGCATTTCAATTCTCTGCTGACACAGTTACTGTCACAACATTTTCAGTGAAGATTTTATTTAGAGAAAAAATTAATTTCACTGTATAATGAACTTATGCAAAATGCCAACTCAAGATAATAATGTACTGATTCAAACAGCCGTACCCGAGTCGTTGGGCGGATTTAATCACGGTGACTTGAGTTCACCGCTTCTCCCTGTAGACCTCAAGCTGAAGAACTCCTGCAAAACGCTTCAAAGTCAAATGCAAATGAAGAAGTCAGGGCATCCAAACAAAAAGCAGAAAGCTCTACTGGAAAATGAGGTATCTGCACCAGGAAAACCAGGAGTGACTTGATTTTTAAGTGTTGTGGAGCAGGTGTTTATCAAACGTTGTTGAGAAGGGAAGGCGGAATTTTAGCCTGCGGGTTGCTGAAGATCGTGCCAAGTTGTCACTCATGTGTGACGTTAAGCATTGGACCAATAAAGTTGAGAATGCTAAACGTATAGTGATAAGCTTCCAGGATTTTGGCTCTAGCACCGGTTGGGAGGTCAAGGCATGCCAGGTGGCTGAGGTTGGGTAGAATGCTGGTGTTTTTCAGCTCAAAGACAGAGATGCTGGAGACATCTTCTTTGGCATACTCAGCTTGGAAACTGCTTTGAGTTGTACACCAAAGAAAGTCTGATTTTTCTGCAAACTTTTGCCTTTGTTTCACCTTTGTTTGTCCTAGTTGCTGGAGAAGATGCACAAAGGCCCGGCTTGTTCCTGGACCTGAAAAGACAGCTGAGAAAGAAACCAAAAGCAAAGCTGAAGCTTCCTACATCTGACTGCTTGATTTACCACCAACAAAACTGTTTTTTCTCCCAGCAGTGTTTGAATGTGTGAACCTTGGTCACAGTAAAGAGATGGCCCTGTAGATTTCATTACAGTGCTTTTGATGGTGAAGCCCCAGGTTCTAATGCAACTCTTTATAGTCTACAAGGAAAGTTGAAGATCAGGACTCTAAAGATCATCTCACTGTTATCAGACGATCTGTTCTGACATGTGGATGCTTTATGATCAGGTATCAAGACAAACTCTGGATTCTCTTCATCTTATTTTAGTTTTCTTCCATAGATCCACGAGGTTCTTGAATTATTGATATGATTTTTCATTTTGTTCTGTTTTGCATGACATTCTGGGGCTGAGAAACAAACAAAGAATGAGAAAAATATCAAGTAAATATTAGAGCATTATGACTGCAGTGTGATACTGGCACTTGAGAGTGTTTTCATTAAGTGATGTGTGTATGCAGAAATGTCAAGAAAATGACTGTCTCAGGGTCAGGTTGTGTTGATAAATGCGTGACGGGACTGACGTGCTTTAATGGAAAAGTATTTCAGCGCTCTGACCTCATAGCCTCTCTGATTAAAGCCATTTCCAGGTGTACACATCATTTGTGTGTTTGGTTGTGTGTCTGCCAGCATGCCTCCAGCTCACTTGCTTATCAACCTCCTACCAAACAGAAAAACCTCTCAGCACCTCAAGTACCAGAAACATTATTTGTATTTGTGACTCTGTATGATTAAGTTTCTACATCTGCTCTTAGAGCTGGTAGTTTTGATTAGACATGGTGTGTGTGTGTGTGTGTGTGTGTGTGTGTGTGTGGCTGTGCACACACCACTAATCCAGTTTCATCCTAGAGCCGTTTACAGCCTGAAGTGCTGCACTCACTGTGCCATTGGGACCATCAAACCAAAGCAGAAACGTTGAGTGCAACACTACATTTGCAGTGATTTTATTAACTCTGTGTTCAGTGTATCAGTGTATGTGGGACACAGTGTTAATGCCTTGAATTGTTTGTGTGATATATTTTTAGATCATTAATCGTTGCTTTAGGTGACGTTTGGTGCTCGCTCTGTTTTGGGTCTGTGCAGATGTGTTGCTTTCTGACTCGGTTACTCGATGAAATTTTCACCGGAGGTTTGGTTACAGCGAAGCACAGTTTAGCTGAGCAAGATGAGCATCAATTTTCCTCATGCAAATGAAATTGTGTTTGGCCTCTTTTTTTATGGCGCAGAAGTGTGACGGTAATCCTTGTCAAACCTCCTTCTTACCTGGTTACTTGCACGACACTGTTTGCTTAAGCACGGCAGCTGAAATCTGTCATGACGCAGTGGTGGACGGATCGACACGCGTGTGAAGTGTGATGTTCATAAGCTGCATTGTCATCCATTCATGCGTTTGTGTTGTGAGATATCAAGCTGTCAGCTCTCAAGGGTGCAGACATTCTTCTGAACTCACTGCAGGGTGACAGTGTGCCGGAATTTCTGCTGTATTCACTTTCTCGCTGCTTCCGATACGTCTTTCTCTCTCCCTGGCTCCTCGCTCTTCCTGTTTCCCTCTATTTTAGGGATTCTCAACATGTTTTGATCTGTGACCCATATTTTTAGGCTTTAAAATTACATCCATGAAAACATTTCAGCCAGGCTGTGCACATTATAAACGTTATTGGCTGGGCTTATGAATATGAATTAGGTGAGATAACATTCACCGGTGGTCCCTGCTGAGGGGAGCTGTAGGAACAGCAGACAAAGTCATTTACCATTTAGCATCAATGTTTTTTTTTTTAAACAAAATGATTTATTTTATGAGATTACTGCTTTACTTGGTAATCATGATATAGATTTTTTATGTGTTCAGTTTCACTTAACATCCTGTTAGACTTAAAGTCATGTGCTTAATGACATCATCCTTCAGGGAGTGACATCATTGTTTTTGGAAAACAACAGCACAAACATGAGAAAGGAAATGGATTTCCACAGTTATGTGATGGTTTGTGGTAGTTGTTTTCTTGTTTTAAGCACATTGCATGCTGTTAACATGACACATTCTTGTGATGTTATCAACATTTCAATATCTGACACACTAAAGTAAAATAACTCTTATTCATCGGTGGGGATGGCTAAATTTAGATTTTTATTTCTGTCCTATTCTCTTGCCGTTGTGTAAAAAGTCAATCTTTTAATTAAAGTTGACCGTGCTTAAGCTTTATCAGAGTCTGATGTTCTCTGTTATAGAAATACTTCCTCATATAATAATACAAATGTATTCCTACTGAGCTCAGAAGATAATCTAACAGAAAGTCCAGCGATGTCTATAAAAATATGCTTAAAAAGGTTTATTTACCATCAAAAACAGTTCATTGAAATCTCCCACAATCACATCTGCGTCTCTGCCCCACATGGGTCGTGACCTGCTCTGTTTCTCTGTGTTAAATCTTTTGTTTTTGTGTTTATTGCAATATTCGCTGTGTTTTTATGTCTTGCCTACTTTTTCCTTTTTTAGTCTTTTCTCCTACTCAAATGTTTACCTTTGTCTCTTTCTCTTCTGCCACCTGTTCTTTCTGGCTCTCTCCCCCTTTTGCAATCTCTCTCTCTCTCTCTCTCTCTCTCTCTCTCTCTCTCTCTGTTTACCAGGATGTCAGTTCTTCATTTTTCCAGTTTGGAGCCTCCCTCCAGCAGGAGGCGCTGTTAATGCTGTCCATAATGGAGGAGTATGACTGGCATGTCTTTTCTGTGGTCACCACCAAGTTCCCAGGTCACCAGGAGTTCATAGCCATCATACGCGCCACAGTGGACCACAGCTTTATTCGTTGGGACCTTCAAAGTGTTGTGACACTGGATGGTGTTGGTGAACCAGAGGACCGAGCTCACGTGCAGCTCAAACGGATCCAGTCCCCCGTCATCCTGCTCTACTGCTCCAAAGATGAAGCGGCGCTGGTCTTTGACGAAGCCCATTCGCTGGGGCTCACTGGGGCCGGGTTTGTTTGGATCGTCCCGAGTCTGACAACAGGAAATCTTGAACACATCCCAGAAACGTTTCCTACAGGGATGATATCTGTGGCGTACGACCAATGGGATTATCCCCTGGAGACGCGCGTGCAGGATGCCGTGGGAATTATCAGCTCTGCAGCCGCTGCCATGTTTCGAGAAGAAGGGCGGATACCGGACGGAACAGCTAGCTGCTACGGCCAATCAGAGAAGCCGGAGATACCGGCAAACGCTCTACGAAGGTAAGCAAACTCATGCACTTACAGTAGAAAAAAACTGTAACGTCTGTAAGTGCTGTGGGTTGAAAGTTCAAAATATGGTTCTGGTTTATATAACTAAGGAGACCTATGATGTCATCAGTGTTGACAGGATAAGAAAATCAGTTTTAGACTCTGTAAAGCAAACACTTACACAGGGCCTACATGCTGAGTCTTTTGGCTTGTCTATCTGTACTACAGCTTGGCCACCTACTTCTCTGGGCAAGAGGTTGCTTTAACAAGCCTTTTTCACTGGCTAACACCTCTTTTCTTATGCAACACAACAAGGTAGCTAACATAGCTTTCAGAAGTGTATTTTCAGCTCGGTTAGACTGAAGAAAAACTGAGACATAAGAATAGCACTTACATGAATTGTGTTTTTGACTGAGGTGTTTAAAATGAGATGAGGTCTCAATTCATGATGGTCATCTTAATGGTTTTCAGTACATAGTCAATAAACAATACAATTTTATATAACTTATGTGACATTATGAAACATGTTGTGTTCATGTTTCTGGCTCTTGTTGCTCTAAGCATTAACAAACACGAATCTCTCTCAGGCAACAGATTGCTCCGTTCATTCGAGAGATTTCTATTTTGGATCCCGTGTTTGATTCCCTTTATATCTCAGTTACTGGACCGAGTTCTGTTGTGGCTGTTGTGCTGTCTGCATTGAGCAGGAAGACGTCCATATCAGACGCTGAACTCAGGTTCTACTGTAACCGCACTTGCTGTGGCTTCTTCTCCAGGAAGCAGTTATCAGGAGTTGCCATGGGTTACCATCAGTAGCTGTTTGCAGCGCTGGGATCTGTCTGCTTCGAGTAGGTGTTCTGTTTGATCTCTGTGTCTGTATCTGGGACACTGCAGAATCTACAGTGCGAGAACATTTTATATGACGCCACTGTGCAAAAAGCTGGAATTAACCTTCTAAATGCCTTCAAGAGCACTGAACACACACATTGTGATTGTTGGTATAGCAAACGACACACATATGGTGTTGAGAGAGGCATTATTTTATAAAGTGTGACACGACTGATTAGAAATGTGTGTGAGATCACAAACACTGATGTAACATTAGATTTCATTTAAAGTTGCTGAGTGGTAGACTGCATGAGTATGTCTGATATACATCTACAATCATACACACACCCTATTAATGTTCCCTTTAAGTGATAAAAATCTCAAACGTTTTTTAAATATTCTATTAATAAGATTTTTTCCTTTTAGGGAATGTTAATCAACATTTTCTGAACATTTCCTATTAGCTGGGCTAAATCTGTTGTCCGCTGACAGTTTTTTGTTGGGCTGTATGATTCCAGAAGTAAAAGCAGAACTGTTCTGTTCAAAATTTTGACTGAAAGCTTTTTTTTTCATTTTTAGGAGAGACTTGTTTCTTTAAACAAACTTCTGTGCCGTGTAAAACACTGACTGGATGGAGGCGTGTACTGTAGTAGATATTATGTAAAAAATGGATTTTTGTGTAATTTCACCTCAAGATAGTGTCTGTGAGGGCAGCACTGAACTCAGACGAGACACTGTATTTAATTTAACACTGATCTACTGTAAAAAAATAAACGGGAGGCAGCAGTAACATTTCAGTAACATTTCCACTGATGTTGTTCAAATATGTGTGTGTTAGACGCTGTGTAAGTCTTTAATTTATACTGCTCACAATACTTACATCAGCAGAAGTCAGATTATGGGTTGAACAGTTTGATTAAAGCTGTGTTATGTTCATTATAAAGCTGCTGATAACCTGCAAAAGAGTTGCTCTGGGTGAATGTTTTCACCTGACTAGCTCAGTGTTTTTAGGTTGTTAATATCTTACAATATCAGCCAGACACATGCATATGAGACAGGAATGCTCTGTTCCCTTAAAAGTGTGCACTGTTAAGTGCTTTGCCCTGAAGCATGGAATTCAGCCGTACTGCGTTACTTTAGATTAACGTTTATCCAGAAGGGTATTAAAGGTGCTCATGTGATCATTTTGTTGTATCAAATACAACACTTCTTCCTGTAAAGTGTTATACAGTAAAGAACTGTAAGAGGACTTCATCTGAGGCGATTTTCTGTGATATACTTTTAAAACATTAAACAGCTCAGCACCGGCTCTGTCTTGAGATGTGTTCTGAGCTCTCGCTGTCTGTCATTCTCGTCTTGTTTACCCGCTTCACTTGTAGGCAAGTCATGAGTTCCGAAATCGATTCTGAAGAATTATGTTGTAACCTTTCTGTTGTTGACCTCCTATTTATTGTCTATCTGCACTCAAAACCACATAATAACTGTCGGGCAGTTTTTATTGGTTATGTTTGACATGTCAGTGCTGGTGTTATTACCAAACGATTTGTGTTCACATAAGTTTTGAGAGCTGTAGAAATGTCATTTAAAAGTTATTGTGTTCAGTTAATAATTAAGATAAGTTTTAATGTATCATCATTTCTTAATCATAATCAAAAAATCATAATCATAATAATTGAAATAGCAGTTTTTAAATTGTATACATTTTATGAAGAAAATGTGATGAGCGATGAGCTACAAATGTGTTGTGGGTCGTTGCAAGGGTGTTGATGTTCAGTTGCTAAGTGACGTTGCTATGTGGCTAAATTAGAGTTTTAGGGACTTCTTGTCATTTATTTTCATTATTATGGAACAGAAAGCAGCTAAAGAATTCTTCTAAATCTTGTGTTACATGGAAGAAAGTTATTCAGTTTTTAAACAACATGAGGTTGACAACAGAATTTATATTTTTGACTGGATTAGCTTAAAAAGTGACAATCTTTGTGAGCTACGATTCATGTTCATTTCATAAAGAGTGCCCATGAGTTTTTCAAAGAAACCCCTTTATAATTAATTAAAGGTTAATGATATACTGTTGCAATCTTAATTGTGTTGTAATTGTGCCATATCTGTCAAGTGACTTTAATTAAGTGATAAATTATGTGATATGCCAATTCATCAAATTTATTGTGATTTATCACACATTCACTGAACAAATCCCCAAAATAAAGATGAGCTTTACTGTATCATTGCCATCCACAGCTGTGTGGCTGTGTAAACATTTGTTTGATGTCTGTAGATTTGTGCTCCTGTGTATCTAATCTCACAATTTTGTAAAATGTTATAAACAAAGATTAAAAAAAAGTTAATTTTGTTTTGAATGTCTTAGGAATATTTAAAATGTCTAGTTTTTTTTGGCAATGTATTAATGTTATTGCTTGGCTTTTTTTAATTCTGTAACTTAAAAATGTTCCACTAACAACATAAAAACAACATTTTTCATATGATATTAAAAAAAGTTCTAAAGTTACTGCTGGAAAGTTTTTGATAACTTTGAGAGAACTTTTAGAGGACTTTAGCTGAAGTTCTGGAATGTTCTTTGTCAGTTGTGTAACGGTTGCTCAGGGAAGTGCTGCTGTAGGTCAGAATAATTAAGATTGTTAATCTAAAGGACAGCTGTGACCATAAAGAGCAAAGAGCTTTCTATATATGTCAGAGATAATGTTAAACAAATGCTGTAGGAAAAGGTCTTTGGGTGTCCCAGTGGTGCGGCTTCAGTTATTAGGAAGTGGAAACTGCTGCAAACCCCTGGACGGTGTCTGGAAAAGGTCATCACTCAAAAGTGTGCACAAACAAGCAGATTTGTGAGAAGCCACAGAACAGTCCAGCAGTACAGAACACAGCACACAGTTACACATTATTACAAGATGAGAGAAAAATGTGTTCTGTAAAAACACACCAAACAATCGTACAGTAACTGCTGTGAGGAACAATATACAGGCAAATGAAACCAGACAGACACACTACAAACAAACAGACAGGTTCTTCATGGAACCATACAGACAAAAAGGTTCTTCTACAGCAGCATGTAGAACCTTTTTAAAAAACTGAAACTTTCTACACTTGGTAAGGTCCTTTTCTGCAGTTCTGTTTGACGAGAAGAGAATGAGACGAGACCTTTTCTGAAAGTCATTTAAATAGTTCATTTAAATAGTCACAAACAGCAGAATAAGTGAACTGTAGGAGATGATGGAGACAGGTTGTTATTTGAGTTCATTTGACTGATTATGAAAACAAGAACCAAATCATCACATTTATTACAACAAAACTAATCAAAATGGGCATTTTTTTAAATGTTAATGACTGTGTTTATAATAGATGTATGTGAACACATGGATACTTGGGAACTCACTCAATACTGTTTAATAAACATCACAGGAGGACAACACATGTAGCTGATGGAGAAATGCTGGAGTTTTTATAGACTAAAGAAACATTTGAAAGTTTGTTTTTCAGTAACACACTGATCTAATAACACAAACTGAAATACAACAAGTCTGATGATGTTGTAAAACTGCATCATCCTATTAAACTAACAGCATGTCTGCCCAAAAGAACAACAGTGAGTCTTCATAGAAACACTTCCAAAATCAAAACATCTCTACCAAAAATGACACGGTGCAGATTGAATATTTTTCCAAACAGCATGTCTTGAGTTTTATTGTCAGAATATTTTCTCATAAAAGACTGTTAGTGCTTTGACACAAAAATGATGCAGAATTTGTCCATTGAAAGGAAGAAATCGCAGCTCTTAATGCTTGTAGGACGTGTGTGTGTGTGTGTGTTTTTACTGGCTCTGTTTTCTGTTATGGGTACAAACACTGATTTGATTTGTGTCATTTTGAATCATTTTAGCTCTCTGATGATTTTAAATGTGTAGGGAAAATAGATAACACACCTAATGGGGTTAAATCTGATGTAGGATGGATGTTTACCCTATTTACAGCGAGTTTCTTATTTCATTAAAAGACTTTTAAACCGTTTGAACCATCCTTCTGTCTGAGAACTATCTGTTTGTTCTTTCACAAAATTTGCAGTTTGTTTTAATAGAGCAATTTTATGTTTTAAACAGGGAGGACAGTAGAGAGGCAAAAGTTAGACTGCAGCTTTAAAAAAGAAATAAAAAGATTCAATTATGATCAGATTAAGTTAATTTATAATGGCCATTCTGTTCTCATAAGTAACTTATTGCAATGCATTCTGGGAATTTCTTCTCTGCTCTAGACCTGTGTTGCTGCATTACAATGGCTAACTCAGTTAAATTAAGAGCCAGTGTCAGGCCTTAAACAGCTGCTTCCATAGGAAACTCACTCAAATTTATTTCACACTAACTCTGTTCCAAAACCAAAGTACAAGCCAAAAGCAATTTATAACCCTGCTGATGTTGACGTGTTGTGGAATGGGTGTGTTACAGATATATGATGGGAGTCAGTCTGGCGGGTCGAGATCACTCATTCATGGATGATGGTTACCAAGTGAACCCCAAGCTAATCATCATTGTCCTGAACACACAGAGAGATTGGGAGAAGGTGAGACAAAGACCCTTTAATCTTTATATCCCCCCATCTTCATTCTCTTCCATTAGCTTTGCCTGTAACTGGCTTCAGGAACCAAAACAATCAATATTCTGTTTTCTAGCTTGAAGCTTGTTTGTGGCAGTCAGTGAAAATGCAGTGGCCTTCACTGTTAGAGGAAAAACATTTCATTTATACTTCCCTGGAGCTTTTGTGAATGCATTAAGACTTCAAGCATTGTTTACTCAGTCAAAAATGGTCAAAAAGCCGTATTAAGACAATGTTTCATTGATTTATTACTAAATTATTTCCAGCAATAAACTGGAGCACAAGACAAACGTGTCTCTGTCACATTGTAACCTGCAACTTATTCTGTTTTGATTTGTTTTATTTTGGCTATTAACAAACCATTCTCCCATTTTTCTTTACAATCATCTTTTTTCTTTGCTGTCTCTAATGAGCGTCACTCACTGCTTTACTTATGGTTTGCTCGCTCACAGGTGATTTTCTGAAGTGTGTTAGATGCTGTGTGTTCTGACAACACCCTGCAGTGTGTGTGAACACGCATCAAAACCCTGCGGTGAGACACTAACCGTGTCTCACTGCAGCAGATCACAGAGCTTATAGACAAACTGTGACATACACATGACACACAGCACATGATCATTAAACAAACCAGCCTCACTCAGTGATAGTTTGTGGGATAATAGCATTGTTGACAGCTATTTTCTTCAGTGTGACGTGATGGACGGTTTCTAACACTTTTCTAATAATCATTACACACACTGTTTTGGATGAACAATTGTGAAAACTAGTTGCTCACACTGCAGGAATACTGTTTATCAAAGTAAGTCCCTACAATCAAACTTCAACATTGATATGTAAATATGAGCTGCATACATTAAATTTAGTGATAAATCAACATGATGTGTTAAATAGACATACTGACAATTTTGTCATTTTAAAGAGTTTTTGATAAATGCTTAAACAGCAAAAGTGTGATTAATCAGTTTAACACACAGAACAAGTGATGAGACAAATAACATTGTGTGTGTCGTGTCTTCCTTTTATATCACCAACAAAAGACAAAGAAAGCGTTTTTCTTCTCTTTTAAAAGTTTATGAGCCTTTTCATTGCTCCATCCGATTATATGAGTGGTTGCATTTTATTATCAGCGATTAGCATTTGTCTTTCTGTCTGTGACCACAATCAGAGCAAACCTGTGACCAAACCACTGATTGAGCAGAAAGTCTCACGTTTATCCCCAAACTTCTCTGGATAATAGAAAAGGGCACGGCTGAATTAAAGATTCTTGTTTATTTATGAGCCGGTGTGTGTGTTTGTGTCTACAGATGGGAAGATGGGAAAACCACACGCTGAGGTTGAAGTTTCCAGTGTGGCCACGTTATAACTCCTTTGGAGACACGGACGCGGATGAGAATCACTTGAGCATTGTGACTCTTGAGGAGAGACCCTTTGTGATTGTGGATGATGTGGATATTTTGACAGGAACCTGCATGAGAAACTCGGTTCCATGCAGGAAACACATTAAAAAGTGAGTTTCATTACCACAGCTTTAAAGAACTTTAGAACTTTAGCAATTTGGAGTAAACTAGCGTGTACCTCAAGCGTTATACATTCTGTCTTTAACCCTAAGCTGGAAGACTTTCTTTTCCTGGGAAATATTGGAATTATTTGCTCTCTAATGGTTAAGGCTCAGACTTTTGTCTTTTTGGATGTTGTTTTGGGGATTAATTTGGGATTAAACAGAATAAATGTTTATCTAAGACGTTCAGTGTGTTGGCTGTGTTCCAGTAACTGTCTGTATGTACTACAGCAACACAACACAGGGTTCCTACGTCAAAAAGTGCTGCAAGGGCTTTTGTATCGACATCCTGAAGAAGATCGCCAGGAATGTCAAATTCACCTACGACCTTTACCTGGTCACCAACGGCAAACACGGCAAGAAGATTAATAACGTGTGGAACGGCATGGTGGGGGAGGTTAGTACCTCTACAACTAATTAGTAAACTGACAAACTTTTATACAGTGTATATACAGTATATCTGTCTGCCTGTCTGTCTGCCTGTCTGTCTTATTTAACTTAAATCTGTCCACTTTTGTATGTTTTGTTTCACTCATTTCTGTCCTGGTGTTTGCTCTGCAGGTTGTGTATAAAAAAGCAGTAATGGCTGTCGGCTCATTGACCATCAATGAGGAACGCTCAGAGGCCATCGACTTCTCTGTCCCGTTTGTGGAGACGGGCATCAGCGTGATGGTTTCCCGTAGCAACGGGACGGTTTCGCCCTCTGCGTTTCTAGGTAATAGATCAAGTAATATGATTAAATCCCCCCACAGTCTGTGTTTGTATCTCTGCATTACGCTGTGAGTTTCTCTCTCTCAGAACCCTTCAGTGCTTCAGTGTGGGTGATGATGTTTGTCATGTTACTCATCGTCACGGCAATCGCTGTTTTCCTCTTTGAGTTCATCAGTCCACTCGGTTTCAACAGAAACCTGGCGCAGGGCAAAGGTAAGAAACAAACCTCAACCAACTTCTGCTTCTGATGCCAAACAGAGCAGAGTGATTCAATGTTTCTAAACGTTACAAACAACCACAGCTGTTAGAACTTCCTGCTTCTTCCTCACCGAGTTCCTCTTCTCCAGACCCTCATGGACCCTCCTTCACCATCGGGAAGGCCGTCTGGCTGCTGTGGGGTCTGGTGTTCAACAACTCGGTCCCGGTACAGAACCCCAGAGGCACCACAAGTAAATTCATCGTGTCTGTGTGGGCCTTTTTCGCTGTGATCTTCCTGGCCAGCTACACTGCCAACCTGGCTGCCTTTATGATCCAGGAAGAGTTTGTGGACCAGGTCACAGGTCTCAGTGATAGAAAGGTATGTAAGAAACTGATGGACTGTGCAGTCAGTTTTGTAGCCCTCAAAATATAGTGATTTGACTAACTGTAAATTGTTTCTTTAGCCTGCAAATCATCGATGTAGCATTCCAGTTAAAGTAACCTCAGCTAAAATGCTGTACATGGGCAGCAAATTTGATAACGTACCAAACGGCTGATAATGAAATTAGCATGTAGTAATCTAAGATAATGTATTCGAAAACGACCTTTTTGCCATACCTGTTCTTTTTAGTATCTTTAAGAAAAAATATGTTTTCTATAACAAAGATAATGGCAATTACAAATAGATAATGACAGTTTTGACAAAAGTTTTTTGCATAGAAATTGAGATTTGAGGCTTCAGCCCCAAGAGGAAAATTTAAAAAATGCCTTTTAAAACATAAACGTTTGAATTTATACCTAATTTGCCCCCCACAAACGACTTCTGTTGGTGTAACCAAATGCATTTGTGTTGGTTCAGTCATAATAAATAATTTCTTTGACTCGAATACAACCAGATCATTTAGATGTAACCACAAAAACCACAAGAAAAGTTACCTGACAAAATAAGTTTTACTCTCTTGATTGGTAGCAGGCAGGTTTAATAAAGGCTCTTCTGTCATTATAGATTTACAATCTGCAGTGCTTGAGTTTATCCTCATCTGTATTTGAGTTTTTGGTTCTTGTGCTGTAATTGATCTTATTTACAGTTTCAAAGTCCCTATTCATACTCGCCTCCATTTCGATTTGGAACGGTTCCCAACGGCAGCACAGAGCGAAACATCAAGAAGAATTATCCAGACATGCATCAGTACATGATCAAATACCATCAGACTGGAGTTCAGGATGCACTGGTCAGCCTCAAAACTGGGTACGACTGGGATAAGCTGTTGCACATTAATGCTGTTATTTACCATTAATGTTACTTAAACGTTATTTCTTTATATTTTGTTTAGAGCCCCTGGCCGCATATACAGAGGGGTTCAAAATCTTGTTAACATAATGTTTGTAATTACATTATTTTTCATCAGTATAATATTTAAGTATAAAGTTGAAACATTGAGTATTTCTTAGCATTTGCTGTTTGTGGTTTACTGGCATCATGCTCTGATGCTAGCATGTACTCCACGTGTTTGTGTAAAACCTGATGACCCGTGTTATTCAGACATGATCTGAGAATGTTTCAGAGAGTCTTGTGTGCCTCACTGAATACACAGACCTCTCACCACATGGCCAATCACAGCCTTTAATGTTTGGTTGTAAGAATGTATCCCTTACACAAACGAAAACATTACAAATCTTATTTTGAATGTTCTAAGAATGTTCAAAACACCCAGCTTTTTAGACATTATTTTATTGTTATTGTTTGGTTATGAAAACATCATTTTAAATTCTGTAACGTTTCTGAAACGCTGTACTGAGAATTAAATAACATTTTTGATATAACGTTAAACAAATTGTTTTACTAACATTACTGCAAGAACTGTAAGAGAACTTTCAAAGAATGTAATAAAAACTGGGATATCACAAACTTGATTAGCAACCTCAGGACGTGTTGAATCTTAAATTTCCTCATTCTTTTTTAATAATGTTCTTTTTTTAGTATTATTGTTTTAAAAATCCTAAATTGTTCTATTAAGGTTTAAATGTATCTTCAGGTTTAGATTGGATTGAGATGTGGACTCGGCCGCATATGCTCTGTGAAGCTTGTTTTAAACTTGCTTGCTGTTGGTTGATATAATGCTGATTTTCAGTTGTGTCTCATTGAATCATGCAGTAAACTGGATGCTTTCATATACGACGCTGCAGTGTTGAACTACATGGCGGGACGGGATGACGGCTGTAAGCTGGTGACTATCGGCAGCGGCTACATCTTTGCTACGACGGGATACGGAATCGCCCTGCAGAAGGGATCTTCCTGGAAGCGACTGGTGGACCTCGCTATACTTGGGATTATTGGAGACGGTACGTTTTCCTGTTAGTTTGATTTCTGTCATGCATTAAACATTGTTTTAGGAAGTATTCTAAATTAACATTATAAATGACTGATTTGAATTTAGATAAAACAGTTCCATTTTATCCATCCGATTTCATTCAGCTTTTCACAGCATGTCTCATTGCATTGTGGGATTGCCTATCGGACAGGAAATACAGAATGCAGTGTTGCCTGGCATTTTATAAGACCAGCATATTTTTTCGCTCACTTTTGAAAAGCCTGAGCATCAGAAGTATCAGAAGAAACGCAGGCGGCACACGGGAGTCTGGAACACATCCAGTGTGTCAGTCAGTGTTTGTGTGTCAGTCAGTGTTTGTGTGTCAGTCAGTGTTTGTGTGTCAGTCAGTGTGTTTGTGTGTCAGTCAGTGTTTGTGTGACTGTGTGAGTTTGTGTGACTGTGTGAGTTTGTGTTTCTGTAGGTGAGATGGAGGAGCTGGAGGCTCAGTGGCTCACAGGCATCTGTCATAATGAGAAGAATGAGGTGATGAGCAGTCAGCTGGATGTGGATAACATGGCTGGCGTCTTCTACATGCTAGCGGCGGCCATGGCTCTGTCGCTGATTACTTTTGTCTGGGAGCATCTCTTCTACTGGAGGCTGCGGTACTGTTTCACCGGGCTGTGTTCCGGTCGGCCAGGAATGCTGTTCACCATCAGCAGGGTATGTACCAGAAATATTACGGTAAATTAACTAGAGATTCAGTCGCTGAAGGCCACCGTTATCTTGACATATTATGTGTGTATGTAACATCGCATGTTTGCCGCAGTCTTCTACAGCGATCATCTGTGTCACCATTTATGTGCTTACAAGCGTTTTTCAAGCACAGCCACTGTCTCAAGAATAAAGTTATAGGTCGTGGTTGTTTGTCACAGAAGAATGTATAATTTTATTCCGTCTGTTTATAGTGTTTCCGGACTCTATAGCTATAACAGCAGGGACAAATGTTGTGAAGCTGTATTGAGATATATTGTGCTGATGTGTCTTTTTGTTGTTAAATTCCACTTATGTACTCAAGTTCTCTTCTTTAACATCTCCCTCCTGTCTACAGGGGATCTGGAGTTGTATTCACGGAGTCCATATCGAGATGAAAAAATCCCCAGTGTTGGACTTCAGTCCGCAGGCCAATATGTTGCATCTTCTGAAATCTGCAAAAGAAATCACCACCCTAGGAGTGACATCGCCCAAACGCCCTGCGAGTCTTCTCCCTAATTCTTCAGGCCTGCTGGATTTTATGGGTGGAGGAAAAGGCAACAACCTGCCCCAGAAAAATGCGGCCTACAGCAACACCAGCACCATGCTCAGCAACCGTCTCAAAGAGCCACTTAATAACACTCTGTTGCCAGGGCAACGTGCCCTGAGCCTGACGGACGCTCAGCCAGGTGTTGCTGGAAACGGAGGCTCGGGAGGCGGGGATGAGACGACGCAACCTCCCGCTTCCAAACCGCGTGCTTTGTGGAAGAAATCTGTTGAGACGTTACGACAGACACAAGGCCCAGAGGAAAACTCCCCCCCGACTGCCACACAGCAACCCGAGACTTTACCTACGAAGAGCCAGCGGTACTTACCTGAGGACACGCCTGCCCGCACCGACGCCTCCGATTGCTCAGGCCGAGTGGACGTGCAGAAGCAGCACAAGTTAAAGGAGACGCTCAGAAAGCGAAACCGTCTACCACGAGACCTGAGCGACGTGGAGCTTTCCACACTGCGCAGTCAGCCCAGCCAACAGAGCAACCACAGCGCTCAGATCTACTCTCAGAGCAGTCAGGGCAGTCACATATACACCATCGACTCCATCGACCAGGAGCACGGACTGCACTACCCAGATATCTTCAGCGATCACCGCGACGACAACCACCGCCCACCCTCTTCCTCTGAGCAACAGCCGATCCTACAGCTCAACAGCAATCTGCTTTCCCAGGCCCACGAACCAGATGTGATGCAAACTGCAACAGCTAAGGATAAAAAATACAACACGTATGGAAAGCCTGGAGGAGGAGGCACGATCGCTGCTGGACCTGGTGCTATTCAGGATCCCCGACAGACGCACTGTCGTAGCTGCCTGTCAAAGGTGTCCAATTATTCTGGGCTTTACACGGTACGGTCCCCTCAGTACCGCTGCGACGCCTGCCTGCACTCCGCAAACCTCTACAACATCAGTGAAGATCAGTTCCTCCATCCAGATGGAAGGGAAATTAGAGGCGGAAGTGTTGACAGGGCCTTTTCTCCATATCTTCCCCAGCCTGATGCTTCCTTCACAGCCTATCTTCCCCAGAGCGACCAGGACGGCGACGGTCTTATAAGCCACTACCAGAATGAAGTAATCATCCGCCAGCACTCTTATGAGAACCTGCCCCAGAAGAGTTCTTCACGTCGCGTCAGTCTGCAAGACAACACTCCATATGCCAACGCTTCATCCGCCACTTTGATCCCAGACAAGCCCCTAAACAATCAGCCAGCACATCTGAACCACACGCTCGCGGGGGGGGGCGTTAGTGAACTTGGGATTGGACGTCGCAGCAAGTCCATGTACCCAAACCGGCCGACAGAAAACCCTTTCCTCCAGACGCTCCACGACGACCAGCGTCTGGCTCACGGCCGCAGCTCCACAGACATTTATAAGCAGCTGGTGCCGCTCACATTAGGCCAGGCTGACAGCAACATGCTTGGCATGGGGTTGGTGACCCCTGACCTCTATTACACAGAGCATGTCATGCCTTATGTAGCCCCTCCCCCTGTTGGCACGTACACTGCCCCCAGAGCGTTGAGCGCGGGGGGAGCCCGGCGTGTCTACAAGAAGATGCCAAGCATCGAGTCGGATGTCTGATAGGGAGCGTGAGAGAGCGAGGATAAAAAACTCATGCATGGATACTTCCACTGGGATACGGCTTAACAAAAGAACTGTTCACTGGCTTGTAAAGCTGTATAACTGTAAGACAGGAAGGTTTGGAATATATTTTGCTTCCCTTCCATGGACTGTGTGAACATGCGTCAGCTCAGTTTTTACATCAGGTCGTCCCCTCTAGTCGAGCAGCAGCTCTGTGTCTTCCAGAAAACATCTCAAATGGTGGCAGGACGTTTCTGCCTTACAGTGAAGGCAGAGCGGCAGATACTGCTTGGAAGTCCAGGGCAGCTCCAAAGAGTTTCCTTATTTCACACAACATGAGCAACCAAAAAGTCAATCAAAATAATGAGTACCTACATTCTGCACTTTTACACACACACAAAAGAGGCACAAATGATCTCAAATGTGAGGAAAAACACAGTTAGAACACAGAACCAGAAATGAATACTGCAAACAATAACAAAAAATGACCCTCACGCACAGTCACGCACTGAAATCTGTAATTGCTTAGCAAATCTGAACACCACAAAAACATCTGTTGGTGTTCAGACAGCATGTACAAATGCATTTCAGTGTAAAAGCTGCACTGAGGCACAAACCACAAAGTCTACTTAGAGTTGAAAGATTACTTTCCATTCCAGCCTGAACGTGACAGATTACTACCTGAACGATTAGTCATGAGTCTGTCATGAAATATACCAGAGAGAAAACACGGGACATACGAGACCTGTGATTGCTCACTAAGGTATTTTATGCTCGTGTTTGTATATTTGATAACATTGTTTCTACCTGATCTTGAATTTGTTCTGACCTGCATGCAAACGCAGGACGTCACCCCCCAACACCATCCCCCCCGCTCACAACACAACAGTGCAGTGACGTGTCAGTGTTTATCCAAATTGATCATCTTCACTCTGTTTCTATAGATCTCTAGAATATTGAACAAGTGATAGTCAGTTTTTACAGAGTTTTATACACTGCCAAATATCTGAAAGGGTCTGTGAAGTTTATTTGTTATCGGTCTTATACAAAATACTAATAGGATGATGTGAGAAAAGAGTGACAGAAGGGGATCCTGTGTTTAACGGTCAGAAGAGAAGCAGCACAGAAGAAACATGTTAAACCCCCAAAATCAAAATGATGCTGAACGACTGACACACTCCTGACTGCCTCGGATACACACACACACACATCACTTCCTGTACAATCCAAACACACACTTCACTAATGTTGTGTTGTTTTGAAATGTAATCGTTTCAGCGATATGCACAATATCAGGTTGCAATATTATATTTATGTATGAAATTTCCTAGTTTTCATATTTATTAGTTTTATTAGTTCCATTCATTTATAAATTGTTATATATGTGGATTTCATTTATAAATGTAATTTAATTGCATATATATTTCAAAAGAAAATGAGAACAGCATGTTAATCTCTCTGGTCAGAATTGTTCTTTTTGATTTTGATGTGAATGGGAGTGTGTTTACAGTTAATGTGAAGTTATGAATTCATCTCAGATGTGATTTTGATTCTCAGTTGAATACGAACATAAAACTGTCGTTTGAAAACTGCAAACTGGTTCACGTGTTTTTCTCCGTCTGTACAGTTATACCCTCACCACACAAACACTGTTCAGAATAATGTGTTTCTTAAACTCATGCTTCTTTGTGTTCTGGCTCCTCTGTTCTCCAGCCCGTGACCCGGAAACTGATTGAACTCGGCCATCTTGAATCTTGAGGTCACCTCCGTTCTCTTATTGCCCTGCAGCAGACATGAGCGAAGAAACTGGAAGTGTTTCTGTCTCTGCCCACCCTTCTTGAATCCTTCCCTCACACCCTAATGAGGTAGAGCTAAGATATGAGGAAAGGACACGAGAATGCACAAATAAAAATAGAGACGCACCCATAGTGACTATAGAAACCTGAAGCATTGTTAGATGGATGGTCTGTCACTCAGGTCCTGTATTTACCATATGCTACATATCTGCCTTTTAATCATCTCAGTCCAGACTTTGTATCTACAGCAGTTCCAGTATTTACACCCTCAGAAATATTCAGATGAGCTAGTTGTTTCTAACCTAATTAATACACATGAAATGCAGCCATCTTCATCATTTCTGCTCAAACATCAGCCTCTGTGTTTGTTCTGATGTTCTTCAGCATCTCGTTTCCAGACACCATCCAAATCCAAAACACTGTAGAAGGTTTAATGTCAGTAGTTCATGGGTTTGTGGTCAGATGGCTGTGCTTTATGCAACCAGTATGAATTTTTATTTACAGGTCGACTTCATCTGAATAAATCTATTAGCACATTGACCTGTTTTACATCAACTTTAAGACTCATCCTGTCTGCTTGATTTCTGCATGCCATACGAACACATTGACTATAAAATAGTGCAGTGATGTTAAATTGTGTGTCTTTGTATTCCTTTAGTTGTTCCTCGTGTATAATTATCATTTTCTTTATAATTATAAAAAGGTTCTGATGTTTGAATTCTTTCAGAACTGTATTTTGTGTTCATGGAACACAAGAGATGATAAAACGTCTGTGAGTGACAGTTTTTGTTCCCGTTCATTGTAGATCTGTCAGTGTTCCTCAGTTTCTCTTGAATGAAAGTCAGATAATGACATCAGAGTCAGTGTGACACAGCTCATGTTGAGGTGAAGTATCTTCAAGAAGACGATTGTCTCAAACTAGTGAAGTCAGATATAAATAATGAGAAAAATAATTATATTAATCCCATATTAGTCAATTGTCCATATTAGTTTGAAAAGTTATGTGTAATTGTTCTGTTATGCTGATTTCTGACGAGGTTTTTTGTTGGTTTGTTTTAGTGTGTTGCTATGAAGTTGCTTAGAAGTTCTGTGTTTGTTTACTGGCCCAGGAGCTCAATCTCATACATGTGTTGTGGGTCTGTCAGGTTAGGTTTAGGGTATGGAAGCCGGCACATGTAATGCTTTAGTGAAGTAATAGCAGTTTTTACTGTGTCACATTACCAGCACTGAAGATGAGATGACTTGTGTGACTGTCATGAGTCCAGTTGTGTTGCCATACAGAAACACGATTCACAACAAGCCATTCATTCAAACCAAATCATGCTGATATCAACTGCATGCTGGACACAAGAGTTGTCTGAGAAAAGCAAGCAATGTTCTAAATCCAATTTTGCATCAAACGTTCAGATAACATTAAAAACCTTTGCTTAAAAATATATGTCGGCATGCCAACCAGTTTTAACTGAAAGATTAAAATCACAAAACAATGCAACTGTTTTATAAGTCTGTGTATTGAACATTTTCCTGCATGAATAGTTGTTTTTCTTCCTCCACAGTGATTCTTTATAACATTGTTTATTTGATCCTTTGGTCAGAAAAGCAAGAGTGAGATGACTGTTATTCTGCACTGAAGGTTTCTCTGCATGCGTTCAGACCTCAGCGGACGTGACCTGCTGTTTCTCCAGCTCTTTAATGACAGAGTATTAGTGTAAGTACTGAGTGGCAGCCAGTAAGTGCACAACTGTTTGATTTGAAACTCTATAATTCAGATGATTTAATAATGGATGTTGTCTTTTGACACACCTGAAGTCACACTGAAGGACAGAATTCAGCCCTGTGTAACTAATGATACGAAACATGTCCAATGAGTGTAAAGTTACATTTATATATTCAGAAATACTGTGTGTTCAGATTTGCAGCTGTATATTCAGATTAGCTGTATATTCAGAGTAGCTGTATATTCAGATTAGCTGTATATTCAGAGTAGCTGTATATTCAGATTAGCTGTATATTCAGAGTAGCTGTATATTCAGAGTAGCTGTATATTCAGAGTAGCTGTATATTCAGAGTAGCTGTATATTCAGAGTAGCTGTATATTCAGATTAGTAACTCTTAGTTATATTTGTGTGTGTTTGGGATTCTGTACTCTTAACTGTATTCTCATTTATCTACATGTGAAAAATGTTTTGGGTGTTTTCTCTTGCTTTTTTTGTTCGTTTTACATTTTTACATGTTATGATTTTGACATCTGATTGTATTATAATGAAAAACATTTTTTTTTATTGTAATGCATGTGGGCAAAGAGAGAGAGTCAGAAGTCATTTGTGATGGATTTAATTTGCTGTGACACTGAACGTGTGTACTGTAGCTCGCTCGTGTGTGTGTGTGTGTGTGTGTTAAAGGAGGAAGGAGAAACAGGTGATGATGAGTGATCTTCTGAGTTGCGGTTCAGAGGAATCAGTGCGTGTTTGTGTGCATGTGTTTGTGTATTTCTGAGCTTTTGCCAGAAGAGCGCGCTCTGCCTACACACAGAACAGCCCATGAAAATTCATGAGGGCTCGACGCCTCCTCTCCAATACTAAAAATACAGAGAAGATCGCTGGAGGAGGGAGAGAGCATCACACACACGTGGAGTCTCAACCTCTAATGATCGTGTGTGTGCGTGTGTGTGTGTGTGTGTGTGTGTGTTTGCTTGCATTGTAGACATTCAGGCCTCTAAATGTGGTGTGACAGACAGAAATTTCTCGTCACATTATGGTGAATAGTGTTGAAGTGGTTCTTTGAATAGTTCTTCTGTGGCATTGCTGTGAAGTCTGTCTAAAAGTGAACTCCAGATTTTCACATTTAATTGATTCTCAGTGGATAAATATCTCATTTCACTCTTTTTATTGATTTTAAGATCCTGTTTAACTGTCAAACTTTAAACTAGTTTTCACTTTGATGTAACCATAGAAACATTTTAAATCGTACATAATTCCAGGTACCATGTTATGCTTAAGATCAATGATATATTATGTATGAAACTTATGATTCTAAGCTGCATTGTAAGGCATTATGAACGCCAGTGTTACCTAAATACACATTAAACTTCACAGCATTTTAAATTAACACTGTGTGTGTGTGTGTGTGTGTGTGCGCGCGCGCGCTCATTCATGAAGTCGCTTGGGATGGAAAGTGCACAAATATAGCGACATTATGACTCTAATTATGCTTTTAAAAACATACTAAATGAAACTGTTTATGCAGATGAGTTATTTTAGGCTGAAGTCAGAATGTTTAGATTAAATGTTGCGTCATTAGACGCGGCGTGATGACGTTTCATTTCAATGCAATGAAAGATGAACAGAGTGTGGCATGAGCGTATGGACACGTGTCTGACAGCTCTGATCAATGATTTTACATACAGTCATACTGGATGAATAAGACAGCTTAAGCTGTATAAATGTTCATATATGAAGCACTCGTCTACACGTCATTATTTCTGCTAGTTTTGGTTTGTAAATAAACATCATTCTGCAGCAGGAACAGGAGAATTTCAGAGTCTAAACATGCATGAGAAAGAAAAGGACGTGCAGTGAATCGGTGGAAATGTGTGGAGCTTTAATTCTAATGCTGCATGTTTAATTCATGACCAGCATTAGAAATTAATATTTTAATGTCATATCTTAACATTTAATAAGCGCTGGCTTGAGTGTGATGGTGTCATACATGACGAGGATCGCCGCAGTAAAAACAGACGGGCTCGTTTAGACATGATTGTTGTTAATAATAGTTGTTAGCAGCTTTATATCTGTGCTGCTTTTTAAATATATTTGTGATTATTTGGCTTTTCTTTCAGTGGAAGCTGTGAGTACAGCGAGCAGGAAACAAGCCAGACTCGATCATGAATCCCTACAAGAGCACCCTTACCAGGGAATGTTCTCAGAACATTAGCTAATGTTCTCTAAATGTTTTAAAATCTTATCACAAAGTTATTGCAGAAAGATTAGAATAAGGTTTTTTTAATGTTACATATCATATATATCAAAAATGTTATTAAGTGTTTAGTGGAACGTTACAGAATTTAAAAATATATGATGTTGAATATGAATTTGAAATTAAATGAATTTAAATAACTAAGCAATAACGTTAATACAACATCTACAAACTGGACGTTTTGAATATTCCTAGAACTTTCAAAATAACATTTGTAATGTTTATGTTACTTAATTAACATTTGTAATGTTTATGTTACTTAATTTGTACAAGCTGAAAATGTTAGGCCTCATTACACCATAACAAAATAAAATATGAAAATATTACTGTAAACTGAAAATATTCAGGTAAGTGCTTCACTTTTGATAAAAAATAATTTATTTCTCAAATACTCTCTCTATGATGTGACTTAAAACACCATAAATGTCACTAATTGCTCTCCAGAGGATTGAAATGTAACCCTGGAGTAACCTTCACTTTCACTCAGACTCACCTACTGTGTGTGTGTGTGTGTGTGTGTGTGTGTGTGCGTGTGTGTGTGTGTGTGTGTGTGCAACCTGATGAAAGGCTCAAAATGAGCACAAACACACCAGCAGTTTTGGGAATGGTTTGGGAATCTTTGCAGATGTTGACCTTATTTCCAAAGCCTTTTACTAGCCTGAATTTCTCTGTCCCTAACCAGAACAATTCTCTGGAATTTCTCTCTAATTCTCTAGAATTGTTTGTGTGAGCAGCATGTCAGACTGAATGAAATGATTGGATGAACATTTTATGGTCCCGTGCCTTTCACACAAGACAAATATATTTACTTTATCAATAACTTCTATCAGGATGTGAAGAGACTTCCAACCAGCATAACAAATAATGATTTTGGAAATAATCGCTTTATACCCTTTAAATTCTGCTTTTAACATCTTGGATTTCAGCTCCATCACGGCTCTCAGTCAGACGTGTGTCTCACACAGATGTTTCTGAACACATGTATCATTACATTTCCTGCTGTGATGATTCTTTACGTGGATTTTGTCAGAGAGCATCTTCACAGAATGTTGGGTCAGAATTCCTCAGAGGACCTGAAGGGAACCTGCAGGTGAGATTCCCATCGGGAAGTGTGATGACAGGAAACCAACTGTGGAATCAGAGCCAGTCCTCTTTTAATTGGCAGTGGCTATTGCCCAGTTAATAGGAAACGTTCTCAGAGCATTGGCCGACATTTTCTAAAAGTTCTCTTAAAGTTATAAAAACGTTCCTGCAGTATGGTGAGTATACTGTTTGTGTTACTATATCAAAATGTCATTCTTAAGCTGTTGGTGGAACATTAAATGTAAAATGTAAAACTGTTACAAAATGAAATGTTTGAATAATGTTTGTATAACTAAGCCATAACGTTAAGATGTCTGGATGTTAATAACATGACATTTTTTTGCTTAATGGAAACATTACAGAAATGTTCTAACAACCTAACATTGTTAACTAAATGTTTCTAACTAATGTTTCTAAAACATTTACGTGGATAAACACAAGAACTTGAGAATGTGTTTGAGTTCTGCAGCTTTTTAGAAGAACAGTGTTTTATCATGTGGTGAATCACAAATGAGATCTCTTTAATGTCTCAAATGTTTCATCTAGACTGGAAGCAGAAAAACCTCTCTGTCTGTCTGAGGCCGGATGCTGAAATGATACAAACAGACAATTCATCACTTCATCTACCCTCATTTTTTCTAAAAATGACCCCAACAGAGATTCAGAGATCTCAACTATGTCTCGGATTATAAAAAAGAAATTCTAAATTCTCACCAAACAGCAAATGATCTGAAATTAAAGTCAGATGATTTGTAGGAGAAATGGGACTCAGTTGAGTCTCTGGAGTCATGCGTGACCATCCTCTGAGCAGCTACATTTTCTCTCTGTCTCTCTTTATCTGCACACCAGCTCTTGTGTCATTATGTCAGTGAACTGACACTGTAACTGTGAGCTTCTCTTTTGACTTGTGGAATTGAATCTATCATCACTTTAACACACACACACATATGAAAATACACACATGGTTTGTGAACTGTTAACAGAATGATATGTATTCAGACTGACACTCTCTAAATACATTATTTATTATACTACACAAACTCATCAGACATATATTCACATATTTATGATGGACTCTCTGCCCTTACACGTACATGACCACACACACTCTGACATGCAATTATATATTTATGAAACACACAAAATCAATTCAACCAGAACTTCATAAATGTATGAATGAAAAGTTACACACATGCATTTCAGAGTTATGTATGTTCTGTTATAACACGTGTGTTCGTGGAGTCCATTAGTCTACATTCTAATCTCTGGTTTGATAGATTTAATTTTTGGTACTTTTCAGCATATTCAACAAAGTACTTGCATTGTATAATTTTATAGTTTGATATTAATGAGTTTTATCTGCAGTCAAAGGTGGCAAAACAAAATGATTTCCTTAACTGCATTTATTGTATAATATTATATATGTATATGTATTACTATACAGATAATCTATGTGTTACCAAACAAACATTGTAGAATACTGGAAACCAGATACTTCAATCTGATTACATCTGTCAGGAAGTGACACTGGATTGAAAGTGGATGTTTTGTATTAGTATACAGATTCTGATTATGGTATTTTATTGTGATTTATTATTATAGCTGTCATGTGTTTTTTACATTTAACAGCTTTAAATTACTGCATTGATTTTTGACAAGATTTTTAAAAGATAGTTTTACCTGCACCGACAACATTTGCTTAAATCGCTATTTGGCTATTGGTCAACATTAACCAATAGCCTGTTTGGCTATTAAAGCAGTGGTCATTGAAAAATCAGTGGTCAGAAAATGATTTCAGGTGTTGAGACAGTTTAATTTCAAAGTTAAAAGACAAACTTTTTACTTTGGAACAACCTGGACTGACAGATCAGCTAGAAATAAGTGTGAAGAAAGAATAGTAACAAAAAGTCATTTTAGATTGCCTTTAAAGATAGAAGATAGAAGTTGACTTTAAATTGTATCTTTGTAAATGTGTCAAATTTTGGTTCTTCATACAGATCTGGAGACACATGAAGATTCAGATGAAAAAAGGCTTTTGTTCTGTCTGAGGTGTTTCAGAGATGCGAGTAATTTCACAGAAGCCGCCTCAGGGTCTCGCTGTGTGTGTGTGCTGGAGTCAGAGCTGCCCTCAGACAGGTGAGATGTTTTGAGCTGCAGACCGTTCCATACGTGAGGAACAGAAATGTGTGTTTGCAGCTGGATGGATGAGAGAACCTGACTGGAGTGAGTGATGAATGGAGAAACGTTTGAGAAGAGAGAGAGAGAGGTAAAGCCATCTTGTAGTTAAAGAAAATCTGGAAAACACAAATTAAAATTCTGTCATTTTTTCCAAACATGTTCACCTAGTTACTTGCAATGAAATGAAAACCTGTGTAACATTCATACAGTAGTGTGTGTGTGTGTGTGTGTGTTAGATGTGTATTATACTCTATATCCATCCCCTCTCGCTGCCTCTCTCTCTCTCTCTCTCTGTCTCATAAAGGTTGTTTGTGGTGTATCATTCAGCACAGCACCAGTGAGCTCATGTTCTTCTTTACAGAAATCTATCTATGTATCTTTTAGAGAAATGTATTCTCTCCGTTCGCTCATGTCCACGGGTTCGTGTCGTCCGGGTGTTTCTGCGGGGTCAGTTCTATTGTCACCTGTTGGCTTTTCATTCATTGTTTGTTATCTGCTGCCCTCTGCCGCGGATCTTCAGCATTACGCGACAGAGACGTACCGTGTTGCTATGGTGACGAGCTCACCATCCTCTTGACTGAGACAGAAGCCGAGATGATTCAGACAACCGCGTCACAGCCCATCACACTGTACACTGTTACCATAGAGACGGTGACTGTTACACGCCTGAAGCGCGCTCACGACCCACGCGAACGGCTGTTTTATCAGCGAAACAACAGGTTGCGAAAGTCAGGAATGAATGTGAAGACACGAATCCCAAGAGATCAGAAGTAAACGATTACAAACTCATCATGACACTGACCTTCAGAAAGAACTTCATCAGAGTTTCTGCAGATTTGTTCCTGTCCCTCACTTTATTTGACAGTAATATTACCTTTGAATTATTCTGTGAAGTCTTTAAATTAGCATTAAGTAAATATTGTAGAGACATGTATAAAATATACTTATCATTAAATAACGGAAAACAGAATTGCCAAATACTAACACTGATTTCATTCCGAACGCATGTAGTCATTAAACTGTAGACAACACACTGCACAGATACATTCATGAAGTGCCGACATACAGCTGAACACACTGCAGCCATTTTGAAAGTATGTCATTGACTGTCAGTTAAACAGTCACAGGTTGTACATTTAACATGAACACTATTCAACACTGCAATTTTAATTTCCCAAGAGATCACAACTGATCCCAAAATTAAACCCGACATAAGATGACAGAGTTAAAAGCTTGATTTCTTTAATGCAAGAATCATTATTGTATATTAACAATTCAACCGTCTCTGCACAGCTTTTATTTTTTATTTTTACAATATGTACCACAAGTCTATGTCAGCACCTACATGTATGTACAGAACAATGTTACACTGGAGACAGAGGTGCTGGGGTGTCAAAACAGAAGAATGCTGGGAAACTGAAGTAATGACAGAAAAATAAGATGCATGACAGCAGAAGAACAGCTATGGCAGCACTTGAGTCTGCTGCTGGAGCAGAATTAAGAGAAGGCAAAACAAAATCATAAATCATTGCCAATCATTTTACAAATAAAACGTGTTGCTTCTGAAGCTGCAGTGTGGTGGTGTAGCTAGGCAGTGACACACTGACACACAACTGACCGCTCACGCTCACACACACAAACACGTCTGTCTCTGACATACACGCACACGATCCAACCAATGTAGCTTGTTATATCGCAAACATGCACGCGAAGATGTTTTTATTCTCCCTGCGTTCGGTTGTGTCAGTTCAGCCTTTAATGCAAATCTTACACACACACACAACAGTCAACTCGCACAACAACAGTGAATGGTGGTTGTGTGTTTGTCGACAGAATCCTATGGAAGGGCACTTAGCACTGAGCACCGCCTCCCACGACCTCACTGGGCTCTTTAGACCAATCAGAGAATGCGTTGGGCTGCGGTGAGCACTGTTACTGGTTGTTTTCCTGGTCTGAATAACAATGCGAGGATGACTGAGGAGTGGCACGTTCTCATTTCGCAGTCGTTTTTCCTTTTCTTGAGAGCTCAGATCATCCTATTGCGTTTGTGAGTGGGCGAGTCTGTTATGACATCATTGCACTGGGCGGAGCTTCGTTTACGAGTTCCGTTGTCGAGGTGGAGCGCCATCTCCTCCGCAATGAAAGTGTTGAGGTCCACGTCGTGAAGGCCGTTTCTACGGCGGCTGGGGGCGGAGCTAGCGCTCAGGTGTGTCGGTGAACCGGGGGCTCCGGAGCGCATGCTGATACTGGCCATTGCTCCGCTCAGACCTTTAAAACACAGAGAAACAAAGACAATTGGCACAAACCCCTTTAACACTTCACTGGCATCATTCATCTATCTACAGTGAAAGCATTTCATATTAAACACTTCAAGTTTTGCTTTGAGAGAATGCTGAAATGTTTTCTAAGACATAACTTTGCTTAGCGTAACTAACATCACTATTAAATTCTGTAACGTGAGCATTTTTATTGTGCAGAAACGAGTGATTAAACACTCACCGTGAAGAGCAATGGCCTCCCTGAAGGGCTGCAGGTCCGTTTCTACAGATGAACTCGTCTCTGAGGATGCGGGTCGACTTGGCGACACCATCGTGAGTCTGGGTGGAGCTCTGGAGCTCCTCGGGGGCGGGGCTTTACCACAGAGGAAGCTGATGAGATCCTCGCGTCGAATGGTCCGCCTCCTCTTCTTCACCCACGCCAGGACGTCCTTGTTTCGTCGCTGATGGCCGATCTGAATACCCAGCTCGTAACTCCGGTGATGGGCATCAACACTCTCTGGAAGACAGAAGAAGTCTGCATGAGCGTTTCTGATATGCCAGAAAGACACAAAACTTCTTTACACCAAATCATGTAAGTCTCATAAATCAACCAGATACACATTAAATCACTTCTGGACAGAATTAAACCACAGCTGTATGTACCGACACACAGTCACCTGTCAGAGAGATCCTACATCACTCATCACATCCTATCCAGCATCTTACCTGCCTGTATAAAGTTATGACAACAGCAAAACACATCACCCTTAAATCAGCTGTATGTCACATCTAACAGCAGGGGTGCAAGGCTGGGGAATTTTGGAAATATTCCAAGGTAGAATATCTCAGGAATTTATGGAAGTTAATTGGAAAATGTGTATTTTTTACAAACTAACAATCATATACAAACATGCATATAAACATATTGATATTGCAAAATGACTCATATTGACCCGCTCAAACGGGTCATTTCTGAGCCATGACTCAAATTCTGCGGTGAGCAGCAGCAGGAACTTGAGTATTTAAATCCATGCGGCTCCACTTCTAACTTCTCCAGACACTGAATTAGCCATAAACATCAGACATACATTCAATACTACACTGCAGACAGACTCTGTCTGGGGAAATAAAACAATTCAATTTGTTGTTTCAGGACTTCAACTTGTGAACAAGATACTGGACACGGTGAATAAATTCTACTGGACACGGTGAATAAATTCTACTGAACACGGTGAATAAATTCTACTGAACACGGTGAATAAATTCTACTGAACACGGTGAATTAATTCTACTGAACACGGTGAATAAATTCTACTGAACACGGTTATGTGATCATTTAACATCATTCAATCATTCAATAACAGATCCATTAGCAACAATGGCTAATGGCTAATCATTTTTGCAGATGCAACACTGCAGTAATTGCGAGATGCAGATTTGAGCATGCTGTGCTTTACTCTGCTCAGTTTACACAGTAAAACTCTCTCTGAGAAGTTTCTCTTAATTTTACTCATTTAATGCTCTGTCACATTCAGCAACAAATGAAGACAATCACTGCTGGACTTCAAACTGCCTGATGCAGCAATATTCAACTGATGTCAGTCTCTGCATCTGAGTGAAATGACCGATCCAGCATCATGAGGTACGACTGTAACATTTCAACCCTACAGGCCACCAGTGCGAGTGCTGTAACATCCCAGTGAAACACACAGAGCTCACATAAATGGCGCTGAGTCCAGTTTACCTTTGTATAGGTTGGTGACGGCAGTGGCAGCATTTTGAAAGGGAACCCACAAGGAAAGTCCCTGCTGTTGACACACGCGATCTGCGGACAGAGAACACAAAGCACACATGATTATACTGCATTTGACACACTTCCCGTCAGTGTAAGATATTATTTTTAATCAAAACACAGAGCTTTACATGTCTGGTACATTTACACCCCCATACACACAATCCAGTCTCAAAACCCGGTGCCAGCTCATAAATCACTTATGAATATCACAACATTTCAAACTGCTGTCTACATAGTCGGCTTATTAGGTTTTGAGACACACGACATTAAATCAGAAATGAAGCTAGAAGATTCTACGCCATTTTGTTGGTTAGCTTTAGTTTATCTGATTGTACCGTTGAACCCCACATACAAAACACTGTTATACTCGCCATCTGTAGCACAGGTTAAAGGTTTTATCTGATTTAAAAGCACAACACAAAGACTAAATAACTCTTTAACTTCGCTCGCTAATCCTGCCTTCGCCATTTTGATTCGCATACTGTTCATGTTTTGATAAAAGCGGAGTTGAGTCTGTTTATCACATCTAGTGAATGTGAAAGTGTTTTTACGTGTTTAACAGGAGATAATAACTCTGAGGTTTAGCTCATTATTTGAGTTTTTTCCTCAGATGAACTGCCTGCACTCGCCATTTTGTTTCGCTGACAGACAACCAGCTGAGAAGCTTCAAGAGTTTCTCAAAATATCAACTAAACTGGTTTATTTCGCTATTTTCTGTGTTATTAATGACTGTTGGGTGACAATATGAGATAGTTTCTGTTTTAAAGGTCTCAGAAACGGACTGATCCGCCGGTATGTGTCACTCCTCAGTTAGCATCCATGCTAATGCTGTAAACACCGCCGACCTTCAAAAACAACCGAATATAAACTCAGAATCCTCCGCTGTAAACTCTACACACGCGTTTTTAACCTGTAACGACCCCTCGCTGTCTTCATCTGATTATTCTGGGCTTGGTTTGGTCGGTTTGGGTTGAGCTAATGAGTTAGTGTCCTTTGTTTGCCAGCGTCACAGTTAGCTGTTAGCTGTCTCTACAGTGACGTGTTGACCGAGTCCCGCACCTTTATACAGCTGCGCGACGGCTGTGGCTGAGTTCTGGAAGAGGTGCCAGAGTTTCTGTCGGTTCTGCTCGCTTTCCTCCTCGCTCGGTTCGTCCTGCTCGGCCTCGGCGAGGCACTGCCGCTCCCATTTGGAGAACCAGTGCTCGGGTCCGTGTTCCTGGATCTCCGCTTCCCCCTGCTCCTTCTTCTCCTCCATGGCCACAAATGAAGCTCAAGCCGCGGCTATAATGTTTAAATGTAAAGCTGTCGATTAAACGCGAGCGGCTGTTTCTTCACGTCTGCATGACGAACTGCGACCTGCGACGCCACTCAGTCCATGAAAACAACTCGCCCTCAAACCCCGCCCTCCGGAGTTACCTAAGACGCTCATTGGCTGCAGAAAGCCGAGGGCGTGGCTTGGCGACACCGGTTCGGCTGCTGATTGGATAACTCAACTGCATGTCACCTGTCACTGGGCGACAATGAATGCAGACGCCGCCCCTGTTTATGTGTCACGCTACATACTTGAGCCTCAAGTGCACTAAGTAGGAGCGCAGCAGTGCGGTCACCTCTCTCACAACACACAGACAACTGACTTTATTTATACAGTCTGTTGCATTCACTGACCTGCAGCAACTGCATCTCATGCAGACGAAGCACACCAATACATTCTCACTGAGCCACTG